>JAHBCN010001320.1:0-72500 GCA_019359885.1 Listronotus oregonensis | reverse complement strand
ATTTTTTAAAAAAAACTTTTTAATTTAATTTATTTTTTTTTTTTAAAAAATTTTTTAAAAAAAACCTTTTTAAAAAAAAAAAAAATTTTTTTAAATTTTTTTTTTAAGGGGTTTTTTGGGGGGGGAAAAAAAACCCGGAAAAAATTTATTTTTTTAAAAAGGGGGGGGGTTATTTTTTTTTAAAAATTTTTTTTGGGAAAATTTTTTTTTTAAAATTTTTTTTAAATTTTTTTTTTTTAAAAAAAAAACCTTTTTTTTTTAAAATTTTTTTTTGGGGGAAAAATTTGGGAATTTTTCCAAAAATTAAAATTTTTAAAAAATTTTGGGGTTTTTTTTAAAAAATTTTTTCCCCCGGGGGAAAAATTTTGGCCCCCCCGGGGGTTTTTTAAAAAAATAAATTGTTTATACTGAATTCCTTACAAAATGTTTTATAAAAATATGTTTGTTTGCCAGGAAAGAATGTTGTTTGTTTACTGTACAGTTTTTCTTGTGCCTAAAAGTCGAGATAAAAAAAGGATCATAAAAACAACTGCGACAAAATTAGAGCAACTTAAAAACAAACTGGATTTAGTATTGTATGAGAAACTGTGCAGTTGTGAGGTTTTTATTTAGAATATGCCACGTGGTATGCATTATTCGCTGGAACTAAAACAAAAAATTATTGATGCCTATTTATCTGGAAAAAGCAAGTATGGATATCAACTACATTTGGAGTTCAAAATGACGTTGTATCAAAAATTATTAAAAATGACCGAATCCGAGGTAGGGTTACGATCTTTAAGCGTGGTGGTCGACCAAGAAAAACCACGAAAAACTTGGACAGGCGCATTAAACGACTTAGTATAAAAGATCCAGGAATGTCTTCGACTCAGATTTTAGCCACAGTTGGTGACGTAAACGTGTCTTCCAGGACTATTCAACGTCGTTTAGTGGATTTCGGATTACCAGCGAGAAAACCAGCCAAAAAACCCTTCTTATCTAAGAAAAATAGGGACGCAAGAATGTTATTTGCTAGGTTTCATCAAAACTGGACCACCCACGATTGGAAAAAGGTACTTTTTTCTGACGAATCTAAATTTCTTATATTTTCAAATGAGAAAAGACAATTTGTTAAACGTCCTGCAGGAAAAAGGCTTGACCCAAAGTACGTTGCTACTACTGTAAAACATGGTGGCGCCAATATCATTGTGTGGGGCTGCTTTTCGGCTTATGGAATGGTCCTATTTACAGAATTAGGGGCATAATGGACAGGTTCGAATATGTTAATATATTTGAAAACATAATGCTGCCTTATGCGGAATGGGAAAAGCCCCTAAAATTCACATTCCAACATAACAACGATCCAAAACACACCGCTAAAATTGTAAAAGAGTGGTTTACTAAGCAAAAAATTAATGATTTAATGTGGCCACCGCAGTCGCCAGACCTAAATCCCATAGAAACGTGTTCGTCGATCACAAATACATAATGCTGATCATTTGTTTGAAGAAGTCCGTTTAGCGTGGATTCCATAGATGAAGACGCAATAAACAATCTGGTAGCTTCAATGCCGAAAAGATGCGATGAAGTCATTAGGAACAATGGGTACTGGATAAAATATTAATTTTTGTAGTTCTGTGTACAGTTTAATTTGGAAAAAATATTAAGTTGCTCCAATTTTGTCGTGATGAAAAATCTTTATTTTATTTATTTTAATAATATAAATAGGATTGTATTAGAAATTAAATGTAAATATTATATTTTACCTGTGTTTCAATTAAACTTTATTTACCAATTAATTTAAAACATATAAACCATAACATGCTACTTAAACTTAATGATTTAAAAAATTACTCTAATTTTGTCCGATACTGTAAATGTAGAGTCAAAATTTGGCAAAATATACAGGGCGTTTCGTTTAAAAAAAAAGTACTTAACAATAAAAACTCTGTTTCTGAGACAACCTGTATATTTCCCAATACTGTTAATACAATTAGTGTTGCCAACTTTTTTTATGTATCATGTACAGGGGCAGAGATATTTAGTGTATAAATAGAGTTGGGACACCCTGTATACTTGTTTTGTTAGTGTCACTTAAGTTTACCTTATGATTTTCATTACCATCCTCAAATTCAGACAATTCCGAATTTGAATCAAGTCTCCGACACATTGGCCATTATATTAGATACTACCAGGGTCAGTTTCTTTGTTGTACACTAAACCAAACTTTTCTTAAAACCACCTTGATTTTCCAGCCATTTTTGCGATATTTGTCTCAAGTAAAAATGCCAGAAACAGTCCGGCGTCGTCTGACAGACCACACAACTTTATTCCCCCTTATTGTATAAAAAAGTATAATTAAACCTGCCACAATATATTAGTTTATTGTCCACCCATAAGAAGGAATTGTTTAATTGAAGTAGTCTGTCAAACGACCGCGGGCCAGTTAAGGGTTATATAGCGGTTATTTAATTAGTGTCTTTTTTGCAGATATTTACGATGTCCAAGCGCCGTATCTATCTCACATCTCAAAAAACTAATCCGAGCAAAATACGAGCTGACAGATCATCACAAAGTGGATGTGTTCTATAACCAAGATTGCCTTAATCATTCCTTGTCTCTTATGGATATCTCGTATATTTATTCTTGGAAAAGGGTAAATAAAAATCTCCAATATTCGTGCCCGTTTATTAAAATCCTTTTTGTATTTTAGAAAGATCCCCTAGACTTAACCTACAAAATCTATGAGCGCAGGGTGAAAAAACCAAAGCTTGAAAGTACAGACAAAAGCGAAAGTCTTGTAAATAATTCTACGAATAATAACAATAACAACTGGAAAGAAGTACAACTTAGGATAAGTGAAAATGGAGAGATGTCGATAACGGGAATCCAGGACACTCTTATGTTGGAATTATTGGACGCTACGGAGAATTTTAAAAATGAATATGTGATAAACGAAAGTAAAAATCTGGAAACTTTTCCAAAACCTATTCAAGTCGATACTGAAATCGGCCATAGTGAGGTAAATATTCAAGCGAACCATTGTGTTAGTACGGATATTCATGTAAAATCCTCTGAGAATACTTTTAACAGTAAACCACAAGAAAATTTAAGTGATAATGCTCAAAAACCTTTGGAAAACCATCTTCCAGCACCTAAGAAGGAACTTCCAGGCCTTAAGTTCATAGGAAAGCCTTCTGTGAGTAGTGGCACAACCTCCACGTTGACTAGCACAAAAGAATCATGTGTAAATGCTAAGATAGCTAATAATGCTACTAAGGTGACGAATAGTAGCACCAAAGTAGCCACTAGTATATCGAAGACAGTCAATAGTAGTGTCAAAGCAAATTCGGAGGTAAGAAAACCACCCAGCGTGTCTTTTAGTGGCCCTACAAATTGCACTGAAGTCTCGAGCAATGTTAAGATATCTGTTTCGAATAGTAGCACAAAGACATCAGGTACAAAATCATGTAAAACTGACCATAAGTTTTCCAAGCATTCTACACCTCAGAAGAACGCATTGCCGAAAAGCATGGAGCTCAGTGCAACGTTGAATTTAAATAGTGAACTGTCTGTGATTCCTCTCAATACGAGTACAAGCTGTGTTTCTCTGACGTCTTGTGGTGGCACCACTACTGTTTTTAGTACAATCAATAAGAGTATGTGTAGCACTAGAATGGATGAAAGTAGTAGTCAGAATGCTGCAGCAGTTGAGAAAAATCCGGGTGTTGTGTAAGTATATTAATTTATTTATCCGATGTATCTAAAATATTTATAAACTGCATGTCCTTATTTTCAGGGGTAATAGGGACAAAGAATCTGTGGAACACGATAAAATGGTAAACAATGTTTCAAAAGAAACAAAAAATCTTAAAAGGAAGTGCGAAGAAGATGGAAAACCGCCCGAAGTGCCTTCTAAGCTTCCAAAACCCACTATTCTAAACCACTCCATAGGTCTTATGAATCTTTCTAATAACCATCCACTAAAAAAACATTCAAAGATGAACCGAAATGGTGAACACTTACTCAAGACGTCCGAAATAAGCGAAAAAGTCCCTATTTCCACTCCCATTCTAACGGTAAACCATGTTTCGGTATCCCAGAAATCTATATCTATAGTTGGTACCCCCTCAAAACCTATTATCATAAATAAAAATGTCAGTAATCTCCAACTAAATAGACCTGGGACACCTAAATCGAGTCCGAAAGGAGCTCAAGGGGGAAATGTGCCATGTTATGCTCAAAAAACGATGTACAACTCAGTGGAAAGCTTAAGTAAAGTAGGGGAGAGAAATGGAGAAAAAATCGAGGATAAACAGGGAAAGGTTGAGGTAAGATTACCTAAGATGAAGATTTATTTTAAACTTTAAAGTAATAGTATAATATAATATGTTATTACAATATAATTTTACATTTTAGGTTTCAAATCCTTTAGTTAACTCAATTCCAAAATCGACCATTTCTTCGCATTCAATCCACCATTCTCAGTCCTACCAAACTGCCCATCACACACCCATCATAACCCCTTCACAACTGCCCCATCACCAACAATTGAATTTGCTACAGTTGAAACCTCCTGTAAGCTCAAATTCAGCGAATAGTCAAGAAAACACTCAAAATAATAGTACAATGACTCAAAACAACAAGTCAACATCGCAAGTAACCACTGCAACATCACAAAGTAAAATGACATTGCCTCCAAGCTGTACGGCAACATCGCAACACAATAGTCAAATTGCCACCTCACATCCAAATACGTCAACATCTCAATGTAATATGATGTCAACTCAGTCAAGTATGACAGCTGCACATTTTCTTATGTCTAAAAAACCAAGCGATAGCTCTCAGGAGTCTACACAACTCTCTTCAAAACCACTATTGCAAATCTCTTCTCATTCTACCACTCCCAACCAGTCAGTTAACACTAACACCACCAGCTCAACCCCAGCAACGTCACAGAATACTCCCGTGGCCCAAACTCCGCCCACGTCAATAGCCACATCTACCAGCTCCGCCCCCACGGCTATCAAAACTAAACCAAGTACTCCGATTGGCTACAAAACGCTCAGGGATCCGCCCAAAAGCTGGAATTCCCAAATCAATTCTCAGATTGCTCGAGTTAATCAAAACGTAAAGGCGCAACAATTGGCTAATGCGGCTGCGGCCGCCTCCCAGGGAGGCGGAGTTAACGCGCAGGGGCGTTTCGTTGGTGACCTAAAGAGTGTGAGGCCAGCGAAGTTTTTTAAGGGAAGGAATATGCCGAGATATTTGGGTGAGTAAAATTGGATATAGTTTAAAATAATCGACACAAAGGTTTTGTCGCTTAGTCCTCATATTTATGTAATATCTTTGTTAAAATTTTACGATTTTCAGGATGTCCGGCATCAGGTGTCAAACCGATGTATGTCCAGGGTAGTTCAGACAAAGAGAAAAGCCAAGAACAGCAACCGACGCAGCCCGCTAAGGCTGAAAAAAGCGAAATTAAAACACTCTATAGTTAAGATAGATCCGAAAACGTTACGACCTATAAGTGAAAAGGCACCGGAGACGTCAAACTTAAGCAATATTAGCAGTAACCTGAGCCAAAACAATCAGGAGTTAAGGTAAGAGTAAGTAACATTTAACCACGCCCCATTTAACGGCTCGGCCCACTTTTAAAGCTATATATTCGAAATGGACACCCTAAGTCGTGACGTCAGGCTTGAGGTGGAGCTAGCTTTTCTACCCGGGTACCCCAAGGAAGTTTAAAGGTGTATGGAAGCCCAATACTATGGCCCATTCGATCAAAAAATGTCCAGCCCAGTATGAAAATAACTGTCAGAGTTGGACCCGCCGATTTTGCGCATAACAAAATTCCACGAAATAATTTAATGTATTGACTACTTACACACTGATAAATCAGTGTGTAGTTAGGCAACACATTGTACTTTTATGAAAGCCGTATTGGTTTTGATTGTTTTGCTTTGTGTGATTATATTTGGTGGTTGCAGAAGTTTTTTGGATCGATAAAAACTTTCTTATTTTAGTGATTAGTGTTTATTAAATTGTGACTATAATTTTGTGTTTATTGTATGTTAATTATAATATCGTAACAAAATGACTAAAGGTTGTATGGTTTTGTCTTGCAAATCTAAGGGTAACATACCCGGCATTTTTTACTGTAGGTAAGCATTTCTTATATTTAAATTAGGTGCTTCTTATGAGACGTAACGTTAGGTAACCGAATAAATAATAATATATTAATTATGAATAATAGAAAATGAAAATTTCATAGGAAATAGCAGTGAGAAAAGTAAGGCAATCTTAACTATCTTTTAGATGATTTCCACAATGTTTGTGTATTTCTGTGGATTATTAAAAAGAAATAAGGTTTACATTTAGGTACTTTTAATTTTTTGGTACATTCTTTTAAATGATCAAAATTATTAAATACTGGGCAGACCAGGCAAATTTTAATATATACAGGTCCCTCTAATTGAATAAAAAGAAGTACAATTTTATTCTAAAGTTCCTTTTTGCTTTTTCTGTATTTGTTTAAAAAAAAATAGATTTTTGATTTCTTAAACTTACATTATCAACTTTTTAAGCTCGACATACTGTAGACACATAATATTTAACGGTTACTGTTACAATGGATACCTAGGTATCAAAGGTTACTAAACATTTTTAACCACTGTTATTCTGTCTCATGAATGTTTGTTATTAGTGAAAAGTATATGCCTAAAAAGCAGTTATAAAAATCTTTACTTTTTAATGTACAACCACAATCTTAGGATTAGATTAAACTCATTTACACTATCTTGCCCTTCTTTTATCAGAAAATTGGTGAAACTATCATACAATGTTTGAAATTTATTTTTAAAAAAACGTGTTTTTATTTATTCTACAAAGATTTTGGTAAAAATACAAATCTCCCAAAATATCGACCATTTAAATAGAAGGCTGTAAAGTGGCGCCATCTATTCTTTCCATATTATATCAGATGATATAAAATTCAATATTACACAATCATTTTAAATATTCTATGGTAGTATCGTTTAATAACCAACAATTTTGTGCAAAAAATAAAAAAAAAAAAACAGTGAATGCTTGAATTTGACATTTGATGATGTCAACTTTATAGATAGTAACAAAGAATTATGGAACTCCGGATCTGATCTACTATTCATTGCGCAAATTCCGCGGGGCCAAACCCCCTATTCCCGCTGCCCTGCACGCCTGGACAATTTTGTTCTACAGTATTGGGCTTCCATACACCTTTAAACTTCCTTGGGGTACCCGGATTCGGGTATATTAAATTTTTAGTATCCGGGTACTATTTCATTGTTAGACCTGGGTACCCATTTTGATCCAAGAATTTATCAAAATTCTCACAAAATTATAACTAAGTAGCGCCTTAAAAATATTATTGGCATATTTGCACTAACAAACAATTAAAATAACTTTAAAAAAGGCGTTGAGTTTTTTACAAAATGCAGTAAATTTGTGGTTCGGTTTGGTTAAGTCGCCGTATTTTGTTTTATTTCGTTGGAGTTTGATTAAATAGTTTTATTTCTATTATTTTTATAGGAGAGTAGAAAATATTTGGTTTGCAATTCTAGTATTGTTCGGTAAACAGTGAGTAATTGAATTAAATATTATTGGAAATTTTACTAAACGATAGTTTACTTTTCGTAGGCAAAATGGATAGACCTGTTTCTGGAGTATGCAAGTATTTAAAAAAAATGTGAAATAAGGAATCATTATAATAATTAATTTTCCCAAAAATATTATTCTATAAAAGCTCTTCAACAATTGTTTTAATAAAATATTTAGAAAGACGGTGTTCCACTAAGAGGTAGTTTTCTCAAACTACTAATGGATCCTGGGAAAAATTTTTTAGATAAAAATGACCAAAGAAATTCGAAATTTTTCGTCTGTGGGGCCCTGAGGCAAGGGTAACAAAAAAAATAAAAAAATACATTTCTAAAAAATATCAAATAAGTATCAATAAGTAATATTTTATTCTTTAATGTTTTCTAAACAAAAAGCCAGGGTAATTTTGTCAGTTCAATTAATGGGGGAAGGTAAAGATTTTGAAAAGTGCAATAACTCGGTTGTTTACCAATTTGTAAACTTGTCTCTTTAGAAGGCATTTTGCCCTTATTTTCAGGTGTATAAACGCCGCTAGAGGGCGTCAGGAAAACAACTTATTTTAGAAATTTTTTGAAAATTTTAAATACAATGATATATACCCTTTACATATTTAGATTAAGAAAAAAATCCCAACAAAATGAAACCGCAATTTAATATCTTTTTAAACCGAATATATTAGCAAAAATAAAATAGACATAGAGACGTAACGATTTAACAACAATGTTTTCCCAGGCCGTTTCTTTAGGTAAAAATTAAATTTATAAATTTTTCAAATCTAATGACATACTGCATGGTTTTACTAATTTAACCCATTTAACGATATTAGAAAACATTAGATAATTCCAACCTAAAACTGTAATAATCCATTGAGCGTGTCCTTATCAAGTTAGCTTTGAAAACAAAAGGATGCTGAAATGTCAAAAATCAACAATTTTTATTTCAAAATATTATTTTTAGTGTTGTGCTATTGTGTTCTTTAAAAATGCCTTTGTTGCTTGAGGTTAAACTCTACATAAGCAAAAACGTTGATTTTTAAGGGGAAAACACTTTCCGTGGTACGAAAGCGATTTGCTAAACAAGTAAACATTCTGCTGCCGCTGCGACCGGCCTCTCTAAGATATCTCAATCCCTACAGCCTTGCACCCATTGTCGCATTTTGCAGACACTTAAAATAAATAAATAATATAAACTGCTTCTTCAAGCAATAAAGGCATCTTTAAAAACACAATAGCACAACACTAAAAATTATATTTTGAAATAAAAATTGTTGGATTTTTGACATTTTGATCCTTTTATTTTCAAAGCAACGATAAGGACCACGCTCGGAATTAAGTTATAGGGTAATTATCTAATGTTGTATAATATCGTTAAATGGGTTAAATTAAATAAAAATTACGTAGTATGTCATTAGATTTTGTAAAAATGTATAAAAATTTTTACCTAAAAAAATCGGCCTGTAAAAAACTCGTGTCCTTAAATTAATGCGTTACGTCTCTATATAATTTATTTTTTTGCGAATATATTCGGTTTGAAAAGATATTAAATTGGGCGCCGTTTTTTGGTTTTTTTCTATCTAAATATGAAAAAAGGTTTATATATCATTGTTTTTAAATTTTTAAAAAAAATTGTAAAAAGCTTAGTTTTACCTTACCCCTTACGCTTTGTGAAAGAGTGGCAATGGTTTATACCTTGAAAATAATGCTTAAAAAACTCTTCTAAACGAGACTAATTCACTAAATTCGGTTAAAGCAATCCCCGGGTTAACACTTTTCTAAATTAACTTTAACCTTCCCCATACTTTTAATTTAGAACGCAAAAATTAACCTGAACTTCTTTGTTTAGAAAACATTAAGATAAAAATTCCATTTATTGTCACTTTATTTGATATTTTTTGAAATGTATATTTTTTTGTTTTGGTTAGCCCCTAGCGGCCATCCCACAGACGAAAATAATTTCCCGCAATTTCTTTCCTTTACAAAAATTTTTGTGGTTATACCATTAGTAGTTTCTGAGAATAGCCGACTACCTCTCTTGGGAAACCCGTACATAAATAAATATGGAAAACAGAACTACGTGCGAAAAAAAAGTGCCATCGACATCTCTTTTCGGGCTAAATATGAACAAAGTTCAAGCCTGGTTCAAAAAAGACCGCGAAAAACAATTTTTTTTCGCCCTTGTACTAAAATTTTCGAAATTGTTTCATCTTTAAACATAACAAAAAGTTTTAGTCATAAAAAGTGCTTTTAGTTTTTAATCAGTTTATGAAAACAAGACTGTTTCACTGTATGTGATTTTTAATTTTAAACTGTGTCAGAGAAGAATATTCATTCAGTTATATTTTTGTTATTGTATAACAGAATGTATTATAGTAAAAAGTCGTTTTAGTTCCTAATTAGTTAATGAGAACAAGACTGTTTAACTGTGTGACTGATGGTACTATAAGTTAAGGAGATTTACTGACGTACTTCACTATTTTAAAATAAAACATTATTATAAGAAAATTGTCTCTTTTTCTGCAAAAATTGCAGGTACCAGGGTACCCGGGTATATAAAAAAATAATACCCGATACCCGGGTATTAAAAAGGGTCGGGTAAGCGAAAACCCTAGGCGGAACTTAACAACCTTTTCAAACAAACGAATAATAACATATAAAAGCCCATAAGTCGTTTCGTTTTTAAATAAGGGTGCTTACATTTTTATTTGATTAAAGTGTCAGACAAATAATTTTGTATAAAATTTTAAAAATTTTTTTTTTTTAAGGTATTACCCTCTTGCTATCTCTTAAAACTCTTAAGATGTAAAGAAATTACCCAAATAATCACCTCAACAGTCTTATTTGCGATCAGAACATAACATAAACTAAAATTAAAAATCTCTTATGGGCATTTGCCTGTTATTATGGCTTTGTTTGGAAAGGTTGGTAAGCTCCGCCCCTCCCGCCTGACGTCAGACTTAGGTAGTCTATTATACCCATCTGTAATTACGTCATTTTTGTTTATTTTTGTTTAGTATATTCCAAACGGTGGTGACAACAAACTTAAAAAAAATTGGTATCCGATACTGTCAATTAAAAACGTTGGTGTGTCATCTTGTTGTCGAAAGTTATTTTGAAAATTTCAAAATAATGCCGAGAAAAACATAATAGGCATAATAAACAATCGCAGCTGATATTTTAAATATCTTGACTTTTTTTCAACTGAAAAAGAAACATGTACGAAACGAAATCGCACTTCAAATTGAGGATGTAACACAGCGAGCCGCAGATGCAACAAAATTAAGCCCAACAACAATCGCAGATATAAAGAAGATGGGTAAAATCAGACCAGGATTACGCTTCAGTATGTCTTCCAAGCAAAAGACTGCAAAAAAACAAAATTACAACATATTTGTACAATATAATTCGGGACACAATTTATTTTATGTACGCCAGAAAAGAATATGTAACATTGGCAACAACAAGACAAAAGTTCAGGGAAGAAATTAAAAATTTTGAGTTACCCATTCTTAAGAAGATGGATTAAAATTATAGGCTTTAAGTAAAAAAAATCCAATAATAGAAAATATTTGATGGACTTGCCAGATGTTCATAAAAAAATAATTTTTTAAGAGAGTTGGTAGGTAGGTAGGTAGGTTTAAAGTGAGTAGGTATAACACCTTCCACCGCGACCGATCGGTCTATTGTGGCTCCCACCCTTTTATATTTCACTCACCAGGTCCAGACTTCTAATAAATCTGATGATCGTGTTGGGAGAGAGATCTTTTACCCCCCCCCCCCCTCCGGTAGCATAAACGTAAACTGCAGACGCACAAGGGATAGCCAAACAATTCGCAAATGATCGGCTAGGATCGGCCTAGTTACCCGCTTCAGGCGCGTAACTGGAGACATAGTTGGATCTTACACGTCTGCAATATGCATTAGGTGTTTAGATGTGTAACAAAAGTGATTATAAATAATGGAAAATATAGTGCCAGAAGGTTATGAATATAATTATATAAACCACAGCAGTTTTAGAACGAAACTACATTCTAAAGAAGAAGTAGAGGTTAGTATAATATTATATTTGGGAAATTAGTGATAACGGTAACCAGATATGGGGAGGTTGACGAGAATTTAAACCAGGACATGTTTTCTGGTAATTATTCTTTTGTCCAAATCCAGCAAGATCAAGAGACGTTTAATAATGATGTTGCCATGGAATTTGACGATAAGCAAAATATTGACATGGAAGCAACAAAAACTAAATGAACGGCACATTCGAATTTAGTTATGTCAAAGCTTAAAAGTGATCCTGAATCTTTGGACCCGCTATAATGAAATATTTAAACAACTGTACCAAGCAAGCCAAATCAAATCAATCATTGATATCAGGCTTGCATTGTGCTTTTAAATATACAGGAATTTTGTCTAAAAATAAGAGGCAGGCAGTATTCAGAAAAGGAAAAGAAATATCTGTACAGCCAACTTCAATGTTAAGACGTAAGGTTACATTGACAGGTAGAAGAGCATCGTTAACTGGACGAAAACCTGGAAAATCTAACAGAAAACAGCAAAAAAAAGCACCACACAAATTGGCACCGTGTGTAGAGAGTAACATTGGACTGGGTGACAATAAATTCAGGAAATAGTGACTTTTTGCGAATGTTAATTTGTCATTATGTTAATTTACATAAAATTAAAAAAGTTGGTTGTATACTGTGTCTTATTTACATTTCTATAAAAAGCATAAACTATAGACGTACAAGCATAAACTACGTCTTTCCTTTACAAGTTGACCAACCTTAGTAAACTGCAGACGTATAAGGACAATCTACGTCTTCACTTTACTGCTATTTTTATTGGTCGGATAGATCTTTAAAAACCGAATCGTTCAGCTATGCCTTATGCGTCTGCTGTATACGTATATGCCCCTCGGTAACAAGGTGTTATTGCCGAGGATTGCGAATCTTAGTAGTGCCATTCCTGGGCACGAACACAGTATGTGTTTTGCCGATTCATCCCCCTCCATGCACATGCGGCACTCGGCGTCTTCCGCTTTAAGAGAGTATATCAAAAATAGAAATTTAGATCAAGTTTTCATTGACAAGACGTGGATCTTTAGCAAGGGATGTTTATTTTTGTTCATTATTTATGATTAATCATAATAATTGTTAATTTTTATTACGTTTGTTAATAAATAAATACTATTAGATAGATTATTTTTATTTTTTAAGATTGAAAGTGTATAGACGAATGCAAAAAAATAATATACTGCTAAATCATCATTTGTTAATTTCTCAACGTATAAAAAACAACAGACTATTAGTTGACTTGACTTGCAAATAGGGGCTGTTATACCCCCGGATGGTTTTGCTGCTTAGGCATTCACCAGCTCGCCCTCACCCCTCCAAAGCTTAGCAAGAGGTGGAGCAACCCTTCCACATTGGTACACCCCGTTAAATCGGTTAAGAGAGGGGTAGACATATTTTGAAATCCGATGTAGTCTGGCTCGAAACCGTATCGAAGCTCCTGACCATTTCAAAATAATAAAGCTATTTAAATGCACATTCAGTTGTCGAGAAATGCAGCAACAAAATCCAGATATAACCGGTTTCTGTCAGATCCTTTTTTGTCCTCACGAGCCTGTGCTCTACACCGCCATATGGTCAACGTTACCACGTGTGATTTGAAAAAAGGGTTTAGGAATCACTCTGGACTGGACAACTACACTATCACCACATTCCGAATGGCAGGATGAGTTTTTCCTTGATCCCCGACGGGAAATACAGCAGATACGGCTCCTTCAACCGCCTTCCCGGAAAAAACTATGTAGTTTTTTTATCGACCGCACCTCACTAGTCGAAGGTCAAGCAGAAACTGGACTATTAGTTACTCAACGCGATAGTAAATTTCCTAACCTAATATTGATTGACAAAAATATCTAATTATCTTTTTACTCCATACGTTTTTTCTTACCTGGATGACATAACTACAAATGGGTTTAATTCAGACCTTAGCTTGTAACTTTTATATCTTCATGAAACAAAGCACTTCAGAAGCTTAGATTCGGGATTCATTTTTGACCAAGGCGGAGTTAATGCTTAAGTGCGTTTTATATTAATAGGTTCATAGAAAATTGCGTTGTACCTCAGGGTCCAGTATTTTGACATCCATTTTCCTATAATACATTACCCTCTTTCAGGTTAAACTCATCGCAAGGAGATTTGAAAATTAATACAAGTTCGGTGTCAATATTCAACCCTCTGAAGCTACAGAGTTCTCCGAAAAGTGAGAGAAAGTCGCCGAAAAGTCCGCATTCGCCTAAAGTCAGAAGCAGTCCGAACAGTAACAATACGTCAAGTAAGTAAACAAAGACATGTCAGTACTAAAAACATACATTCTATAGCCTGACGGCTGCGTAACATCATGCTTGAAAGCCGTGGAAGGGTGTAAAATTAAATGGTATGTAATTATTTTAATGTATAAGTATTAATTTATTTACTAGAAATGAACGATAATATATTTGTATTACATTACATAAATGTCAGTCTACTTAAACATTACGAAGCTTTATCCTTTCTACAAATCACATACATTACAAAACTAAATCAGTTGCAGACATCTTAAAGCTTTAAAAAAACTTTTCTTTAATTCAAACATTAAACTTTGAAGGAAAAGAGAAAACTTACCAAGAAACTGAGTAAGTTTTTTCTTCTTGTTTCAATTCGAAAGTTGTTTGAGCTTAGCAAAAGAAATCGTTTTTTCTTCCTTTTTTCTAATTTCCAACTAGCAGTTTGTAGTTTACAGGTAAAAAAATGGGTTTTTAGTTCTAAGGATAATTTTCTAAGAATACGTTTATTATGTAATAATTATAGTCCATCCGGTATGAAATTGGTCTCCAATAAAACATTGTTACGTTTTTAGCTGTAGCTACCAGTACAACTGCAAGCTCTCCGTCTCCCTCCAACACATTATCTCCGAAGCAATACAGAGACAAAACGAATCTGACATTTACCCCGCCCAATCCGTTTGTACCGAACTTGGCCAGTCCGACGATGAGTCCCAATCAATTTCTGTATCCGGCCGGTGGATTTCCGAGTTATGATCCGAGGGTCATGGCAGCTTACCACAGGTAAACTATTGGAATCTTCTAAAGGCAGCGCCAACAAAATTGTACAAGAAACAGTACATTTTTCTTAAATGTTTTTAAAAATGTTACTTTTTTTTTGATAAATTGTTAATTTATGAGTCAAAGAAAATTGTAGATTCTTTATTAGTACAAATGTCATTATTACAGGGACCAAAAAAAAAAAGAAAAAAGAAATCCTGCAAAATGGCGGTTTCTCAAAAAAAGAGGTAGATTTTTTCAGTTATTTTTTAACTTTCCCGAATTTTTAAAAATTAAAAATTAAAAATTTCAATTCTTTTTGTTGTTCCCTGCCATAGAGGGATATAAAAAGAAAAATCATGCCAACTGTCTAGAAAATCTGTTAATTAGAACTTCGAGAAAAACGCGTTTAAAGTTTTAACTTTCCATTCAGACTTCATTTAGCTATAACTTTTAAAATAATTCGAATTTCGAAAATTCCTTTTAAGGGGCTGTTCTTGGATATCTAGCCTAGAATACCCCTTAATAGGTTTATTTGATAATAGGAAACTTATGAATAATCTGCATATTTCCTGGTTTAATTTTTAAGAAGTGTTGTTTTCTGCTGAAACACCCTTGAAATAGCTTTAGGTATTATTTAGTATATTTTTAATTGCCCATACTATAATCGTAGAATAATAGAAAATTATGCATTAATGACGGTTATTACTTGAATGATTTTTTATACGTTAATAATGGCCATAAATATTAAAATAAGATTGGTAGATAGGTAGGTAAGTAGGTGTTTATTGCCACTTAATATATTTTTTTTCGCCAGTTTATGGTATACTCAAAGAATGGCAGCAGCGGCTGCAGCTGGCTTTGTCCCACCTCCGATACCCCATGCTTTTGGTCTAAACATGGGGTTGAATACAGCAACAACTACAATAGGCCAGCAACAGCATAGCCCGGGGGTAAGTAAAAATTATATAGAGAAAGACGCACAAAGAGCAAAGAATGCAATTTAGAAATATATGATACAATAATATTTTTTCAAAACGCGCTTAATTTTATTTTTTCAGATCTCGTCGAAACACTCCACACCACCTAAAACCTCCGGCCAACCATCCCCAAGAGGCAGCAGCTTGAGCCCCGCTCAATTATCAAAATCTTCCCCCACGCCATCCAATAAAAAAACCAAAGAATTAACGAAAAATGAAAAGAGCCTCGAAACTGCCTTAAATAAATTGTCTCAAAGTAAATCTAAAGAATTGAGCGGAAATAAACAAATAGGCGGTAGTAAAAAAGATTTGGTAGGCGGAAACAGTATGCCAGTAGATGCTCAACGAAGTGCGTCGCCCAAAATATTGGGTGGGAATAAAATTTCTGGTGGTAATGTTTCCCTAGGGAATCCCCAACAAGGGAAATTACCTAAAGATCTAAGTGGTAGTAAAAATTCTGGCGGTAATAAAGAAGTATCGAGTAAAAATAAAGATTTGGCCGGTGATAAAGAATTGGGAGGAAGTAATTTCGCGTCGTTAGATTTTCAGCAAGGCAGAGCATCGCCCAAAGATTCGGGCAGGGGCGCGATGTCGGCATTGGAAAAACTAAGTCAAAATAAAGCGATAGAAATTTTGGGTAGCAATGCAAGTGGAAAGAGATCGCCGTTAATATATGACAAAGAAGGGAGAAACTCGCCGGCGGGTGGACATAAGTCGATTTTGGGCAGCAGTAGGATGGCTGAAGGAAACGAAATTGCTTCTAGAGGTAAGTGTGATCTTAAATGAAGGTTTTTAGGGTGACAGATGTAAGAATTACTTTTTAAATGGGACCTTTATACCTATTATTATTTATTAGGTTTTATTTATTTAATAATTTGTACCAAATAAAAAACATAACTGAACTTAAAATAAACACTCTTGCCACCGTGAAATTCTGATTTTGAAAACCAACCCAGGTCAATGCAGATATTTTTCTTTCCCCAAGCCCTAAACTTATCTTGGATTAAGGGCTAAAAATTGTGTTCAGTTTAATGCCCCACAGTATGTTCGGTCGCAAAAAAAGGCGAATGCTCATCCCGAGGGGCCAAAGGTTCTGAAAGAACAAAGAGTCGTTTAACTAGTTGGCGTTATTTTTGAGAAACCTCAACTGGCACAAAAAATCACCCAAAGTTTTGGGGGGTTTTCCCAAAAAGATTGGATTCCTCTTTCGAGCCAGAAAATATTTCTCTTCTTCCAATCTGTAACTTTTATGTACCCCAAATCAGACCCTTTTTGGGAATATTTTTTCATGTCTGGGGAATGGCGTCCCCTACAACCCCCTTAAACCTTCGGAACCATCAAAAGAGCTCCGTTCGTCTTTTAATGATCCTAACCGAATTAACAAAAAAGGCTTCCTCAAATTTGCCCAAATCTTTCCAAAGTATCTAGGTGATCTGTCGAATAAACAAATAGGGGTAAGATTTGTACGGCTTCTGTCTCAAGGAATTGGCCCCAATATTAATATCTTCTGTGGTAGTTCCCTAGAATCAACAAGAATTCCAAAACTTTATGCATTCCTTAAAGATATCGAGTTAAAGAGGCCGCGAACTGCAGGATTTCGCGCCCGTTAATTTCCAAAGAGTCGCCAAGACTAGGAACCATGTCGGCACGAAAAAAGGAAGTTTTTAGCAATGCTGGAAATCCCAATTAAAAAAAATTAAGTCCCGGGTGACAAATCATCTCTGGGCAGCAGATCTGAAGACACAATCTCTAGGTACAATGTTGGGGCAGAGTACTTTTAAAGGGCCATCCTTGTTTGGACTGTCCAAGATAAAAAAAAACATACAAAATAATTGTAACATTACATTTAAAATTTAAAAAAAACCTTTAACCTTTTTAAGTAGTGCCCTCTAGCGAGATCAGCAAAAGTCAATATGCTAAAGGTTTATTTTTTTCTTAATCAACAAAGTTTTCGTTCTCAAACAAAACTTAGTTTGCAAAAGTGTGTTAAAGCAATCCAAAATTAGAGGCATTTTTAAGCAGTATAATTTTTTTCTTTTCTACCGCCCTTAGATTAGATTAGATTATTTGAGCGGAGATGGCAAAAATGACCTCCACCACTGCAACCTTACCAGATTTATTGTGGTTTCCCATATCGTTCTTTAGAGTACCTTGTCCAGGCCCGTCTTCTTAACTAGACTCCGGAGTCTTGACACTGGCCACTCCATATATCTTGCTGGTTTTGGCTTTTCCTCACCAAGCCTAGTATACCTAAACCTACATAGTGGTTTGCAGTGGCACCACACATGGACGGCTGTTTCTTTAGCCTCCTGGCAGAACCTACACAGGTCTATCCTCCACCAGGCCTATTCTTTCCAGGTGCTTGTTGAGTTTGCAATGTCCTGTTATCCTTACGACCTTACGACTGTGGCTCAGTAGGTCCGAGGTAACTTGGTAACCGAGGTAAACTTGGCCGAGCAGGTCTTAATGAACTGCTTTGCCTGTCGTTGTCCTGGTGTTTGTACCCAGCTTTGAAACTCTCTGTCTACTCAGCTCTTAATACATGCTTTAAGGAGGCCTGCCGAGATTCCACAGAATGGCTCAGGGCCTATCATTTTCATGGCTGATCCTCTTTTGGCTAGGTCGTCGGCCTCTTCGTACCTTACAATAAAAAATAATGAATTAAAGATGCAGAACTTTAGTAGCATTTTTATACAAGAATATAACTAATACGCCCCCTAGCGGTGTAGTTAGGAAGCTGCAAACAATTTCGGCAATTTCTTATAGTCGACTTTCCTAAGATGATTTTTTCTCTAATGTTCTACTACCATTGGTTTCTGAAATATGCTACCTGTCCACCCTTAATGAAATACCTTGTATACACGATTGGCAACACAAAAGCTTGCATGCCAGTTTTAATAACAATAGAGTATGATACATATGGTATGGCCTCAGATTGAAAAAAGAGAACGACAACAATTTCCCATGTTCCACTTCCAATACGACGACGGACGACGGCGATTCGTTAGCATATTATTGGGCATGCAGGGGTACAAATGACCAGATATTTTTGCATCACTTAAAGTGATAGACTTGATTTTTTGTGGGACCAATTAACTCAACCAATTTACAGATATCCACATAAGAGGCCTTTAAATTTAGTTAAGTTAAGGGCAAAAATATTCATCATTACACACTTCAAACACCGGAGGTATTGTCGAATGTTAGGACGCAGTTTTATAATCGGCTTGGGTATTGCGGATCTCAGCAGGACAATGTCTTTGAGCATTTATTAATATGAGAATGCTTTACTATACTATACTATTAATTTCGTTAATTTTTAAGAATGTTTATGAGTTTTTTTTCTAAAATTTTGCATGTCGTAGTTTACCCGCGTTATGTAATAAAAATGTCTTAGTTGAAAAATTAGTTGATTTATAAATAGCCTTTAAATTTAGAGGATTTCTTTGCCTATTTAAGTAAAATGCCCTAATGGCTCCTTACATATTATCACGTTTGGCCATTTATGTTTTATTTAAAATATATTTTAAATGTATGGTCGTCACCAAAAATAAAGGCATTTAAAGATCATCAGTAACAATTTCACAAAATATTTCATGGAAAGTTAAAAATGCAGAAAAACGTCATCATCTAATCGGTTTTTTTTATTTGTTTACCTCTAAGATAGGCGGTATTTTTAATTTTTGGTAATACTAAAATAAAGGAAACGTCGTTCTACGTTCCCTGTAGTATTATCATTGCAATTTTTGATAAATGACAAAGAAATTTATAAAATAAAAACTTACTAAGTAAGCATTACTGTTACTATAATGTTAAATCATTATCTACCCATGTCTCGTCCAAATAAATAATATTTCGTCCTTCTTGGCGATATTTTCGTATTTCATGTATATATTTGTACCTCCAATGTAATATATTAGGACGCTCCATTAATTTTTTTTTATTTTGAAATTTACGCCAAAAAACCGTTTGATATTAGTAACGTCCTAAGTGTTTCCCTAGAATATGAAAAATTTAAATCATCTCGCAATTTTTGCAACAATTTTCTACTTGTCGGGACAACTTTCAATTTAAGATAAAACCTATTTATCATATGTCTTATCACTTGAAAATCAAATTTTTATTCTTCTCGACAAGAGAAAGACGCCGTCGTTTTTTTTAGGACTGGATAACATTTGATTGGGGTTATTTTCCAACCGTTCCTTATCTTCTTTATTAATTTTTCGTACAGTTGATACGGCAACTCCGGTGTAAACAGATACCCGATCAAGCTTACGTTTAAGTGGCAATTTTAAAGAATTGCTTGCGGCTTCTTCATCGCAAACCCTATTAACAAAATAAAACAAAAATAAAATGGACAAAAGTATATTTAAAAGTAGCTTTTATTTAATTTATGAAAAGCTGTATGCTTTATTCTGTGTATAACAGTGTTAGTTCTGAAATTAAAGCGTATTACTCAGTCTTTATTTAGTGACAAGCGGGTTGCCTAATCATCGAGACTTGCCCGCTTTCTTTGTTACTTGCTAACAGCTTAATGAAAACAATACTTTTTTCATATTTTTGACGAAAAAAATGGTATAAAGACGAATAAAGACCCGCTTCGTAAAAAATGTTGCAAACAGATGACTTGCCAACTTTAGTTGCCGCTACATATTATAAAGCTTTCTTTTTCGTATATTTAATGTTTAAACCCAATAGAAAAAACATAATTACTGTTTTATAAGATTATTACTTACCTATAAACATTTGCTATTACTTCTTTTGTTTATCCATGTAGTGTCTTTCCGCAAGTAAATTTGTTCATTTTATAACAATAGTAATACTATTGAAATACTATTTAAAAATCAAATAAGAACTAAAAATGTATATACAAGGTAGAAAAACAAAACACAACAAAACAAGCAAAATTACACAACACCAAATTTAACACTTAGAAATAAGGATAAAACCTTCGACCTCCGACACTGAATGTTTAAATATTCGACATTCCAAGAGAGGAACCAGAAAGAGCGCAAACACTTCCAATCACAAGTAAATTTACCCCATAGAAACAAAACATGTGACAAGCTCCACCAACCAGGTTCGTTTACTTCGCAACTGGACAAGCCTTTGTTTGATGTTGCCAGTTTAGACAAAATCGATAAGGTCTTTGGAAAATAATTACCTAATAAATAATATCCTTAGTAAAACAAAATAGATATTTAAAATGTATATAACAACCACATTTAATTCTCAGCTTTTTTTTAATATTTTATTTGTTATTGTAAAAAAATATTTTAACATTAAAATTACTACTTGAGTATATAGTAGTAATACTTTTTGCTTTTTGTAGTTAAACTTGGCACACACACATATATTCGTTCGAAATAGTTTAAATTCCTTTCGCTGCTACAGTTAAGTTTGTCAGACTATACATTATTGTCAATATATAATTCAAATTATTTGTATACCCCCACCGGTGCTGCCCCTAGCGGATCTTTTTTAAACCTTTAAGAGGAAAAACGCTAATTACTATTGTATTAAATACAACAGCTAATTAAACAAATTTGAAAAAAATGCGATTGAATATCATTCCTTTATTGTCCGAGGTCCGGCTGATACTGCCGAAGCGGCCGAATGCCCTGCAATGGTATTTCCATCTTCTTGTAGGGCTGGTAGAAGGGAAATCGGCCACAGCACGTTTTTTGTTCGTTTTTATTTTGCTTAAGCCTTTCCCTATTTAATTGACATCTCCTTTTATCACACTGAAAATCTCTGCATGCAATAAATTGATTTGCCAGCAGTGTATATCTCAGTTCTTGTTTTATGCATTCTGTCTTTGGACAACAGGGCTTGGTTAAGGACAAGCAAAGAAATTAATTAGCCTAATGTACTACAAACCTACTTAATTTTAAATAAAACGCCATCAAGAGATTAGGGTCTATTGACAAGACACCTTAAACTTTAAAAGTACTTAAACTCAGTGACCAACTCTACTATTTTTTTTAATCTAAGTATTACTTGTAAGAGAAACTAGGCACATTGCTTGAAAATACCTTTTTTTTTTAATTTTTAGGAAGTCCTGTACCCTCAATAACAGGAAAACCAGTTACTTCTGATGAAACGCCAAAGAGACAATCTCCGTTACCTGTTGGTGTAAACAATACTCAGAAATCTCTATCAAAACCAACCGAGGAAGTTTCGGTTTCCCCACCAGAAAAAAAATTGTTGCAAACTCATCACAGTCCAACAAAATCGGACGCGAAAGAATGTTTAGGCAAGTTGCAAGATGACAAAACCACTTCGTCTATTTCTGTGCCATCTGAAGAGAAATCCCTATCATCTGAGCTTCAGACAAGGTTAGGTCAATGTTCTGTAAACGAAAATGATCAGAATAATTCCGATCAACGGGTGGGTCAGGACCAAAATAGATCAGATCCAACACAAATTGGCTCAGTATCAAAAGAAACTGCTGCAAATAAAGGAAAATTTAGTGGTGATGTTTCTGTGAATAAATGTGAGCCAAATCATTCGAGTGATCCTTCGAAAGTAACTTCCAGTGATAAAAACGAAAAATCTCAAACGGACAATGCCGAAAAACAATTAGTTGTTGACAATAGTGATATTAAAGCTAGTAATTGTCAAAAATCCGGCGAGGAAAGTCACACTCCGAGTGCTAAAGACATTGCAAACCCTAGCATTAAGTGTGGCGATGCTGAATCGGGTATTATCACCACTGGCAACGCCGCAAATGAAAGTTCATTTAGCTGCATTGCGAGTGGGGAAAAGCCGGGCGACAGCGCTCGAAGCGAGGTGTCGGCTACGCCCGGCAACAGTGTCCAAAAAGAGTTGCCGGAAAATAAGGATATGCCTGTTGATGTGACAGGTGGTAAAACCGGCAATAGTGCCGAAAAACCCGGCGATATTACGGCAGAGAGTGATAATAAGGGTGGTGGGGAGAAATGTAATAGTGTGTAGGTTTCCTAGTCTTTTTAAAATTTTAATTTATGTATGTGCGCTGCGAATTTTTTGGGTATATTTTGAAACTAAAAACTTTAGTTCTGGCGACAAGGCAAATAATTGTAGTGCAACAAAAACGCATGAGGTACAGGTTGGCTTATTGTTTTAAATTTGGTCATTTATGATTTTATGTCTGTAGGTGGTTTGAAAAAAATGGTTTTATCATATAATCGTATTTTTTTATATTCTTTAAAAAATTCTAGATGAAGTTTATGTCTAGAAACCTACACTATAAATTGTCTGGTGTATTTTTAGAAAAAATGACTAATAGAGGAAGAGCCAGTAACATATTTTGAGTTAGTTATTTCATAAGTTAAGAAAATTTACCTACTGAATCTTTAAGATCTGATGAACAATAAAATTGACTTCTTGCTACCCTCTGCGGCCGGGATGTACTCCTTAATTTTTAAAGAAGGGGTGAAATAAGACTAATTTTAGTAAAGATATCAGTCCTTAAAATTTTAAACAGCTACTTTTTACACTATTTTTGAACTCTTAAAAAATGCGCCAGAACATTAGGGTGTTGTTTTTACAAATATTTTTTTCACTCCCAACACAAAATTTTATTGGGGATGGATTAAAAAAAAAATCCCTGAAAATTTAAGCCCATAATATTAACTCTTAAGTACTTTCATAAAGTGTGGAAAGATTTCCATTTAAAATACACGTAAACTTTTTTAATATCTATATCTGTTTGATTGTACTGGTCACTAAATTAGATTTTTATCGAATTTTGCCATTTTTTTCAAGTTATTTCATAAATGACTAAATTTATAAAAAAGAAATCAATGACAAACTTGTACAGAATTTCATTTTTACAAAAAAAGTCCTTTAAAGCGAAACGCTAATATTGATATTTTTTGACTTTTCATAAAATGAAATTTTTGAGAATTATGAATTTAAATATTTCATAAAATTTCGTTTTATCAAAAAGTCATTGCTCTATATCTCAAGAAATATTAATATTAGCGATTCGCTTCAGAAGACTTTTTTTTTGTAAAAAATTAATTTTTCTATAAGTTTGTCATTTGTAGTTTTTTCATAATATCAGCCGTTTATGAAATAAACTATCAAAATTCGATAAAAATCTGATTTAGTGACCCGTACAATCAAGCAGGTGATATTAGAGCTACGGCGAAATAGATACTTTTGTCAGCATTTAATCCTGAGTAAATCCCCCTTTGGACCAATATGACAGCGTTAAATGCGACTGAAATATAGATATTAAGAGAAAATCAAAGTTTACGTGTATTTTAAATGGAAAATCTTTTCACGCTCTGGGAAAGTACTTACAGTTAAAATTAACGGCTCAAATTTTTAGATTTTTTTAAACACATCTTCAATAAAATTTTGTGTTGGGAGTGAAAAAAAAATGTGTTTTTTTTGTCATATGTCTATTAGATTGTACAGTTTTTTAAAAAACATTTACAATAAAAATTTTGCACTTTAAATGAGCGTTTTTTAATAAGCATATTATCATTATTAATGTTTTACCTTATTAAAAATATTTTTTGTAAAATTGTTAAGTTGTGTTTAATATTGTTGCAAGAAATATGAAGTTTGTGATTCCCTAAAAAATTAAAAATCTTTATTAATGTTACAAATATGCTTGAATTTGAACAAAGTTATGCGAAATTGATTTGATTTTGAATAATTTATGAGAGTGTTTAGGGTGGATATTAAAAAAATTAAAAATTAAGAGAAATTTTAAAGGTTTTTAATAAAAGCAAAAAAAATCTTGGGAGGTCATGTTTTGGTATTTAGACATAACTTTTAATTCTGAACAACTTTTCTTTATACTTTAGTCTTGTACAATTTTTATATTTTTTGACCTACCCTGTATGCTGTTTGACTTGCAACCATTCTAAGACCACACTGTAGATGACCAAACTTAAACTTGTAAGCCTCCCTATGAACGAACTAGTTTGATAAATATTATTTGATTGAATAATAATTTTTGCTGATACATTTGACCACACTGTAGATGACCAAACTTAAACTTGTAAGCCTCCCTGAAGAATTTGGTGATAAAAAATGATTAAAAGAATTTTATTGATACATTATGAAAGCAACAAAGTTTCTCTTTAAGTGATCTTGAAAGGGAGTTATTATTTGTTTCTTAAGTATATTCAAAAAAATTAGCGCGCCTTACATAGGATATTGTAAAAATAATCCATAATTTCTGAGGTGTAACTTAAAAAAATCCACCAAGGTTCTCAAAAGGTATTTTGCAATATTCCGCAATTTTATCCATTGTTTGTATTTTCCCAAAAAATCTCTTTAGGTGTAATTTTTTTGCGTGTTTACCAAGCGAAGTTTTACATATAATTTATTGAATGTAAAGGCCGAAAATGCAGCGTTTATTGTACATTTGTCCCTGTTTATAGTGTGTTTTTTTTGTTTGATTTAATTTTATGAAGGTTTTATTTGTATATAGTATGAATAATTTTTTATTATGTAAAAATGCGTCGAGACATTCTCAAGGGTTTTTCCAGTATTTTTTTAGAGATATTCTGGGATTTTAGGGTAAATACGCAAAAAAAATCCTTTCGTTCTTCAATTTGTAATTGAAAAAGTGCCTAGTAGTATGTTGAGACTTTTTTCTAAATTATAAGACGAAAAAATGTTTTTTTTTTCAATTTTACAACAAAAAAATTACTTGCAAAAAGTGCATTTAGTCTAGTCACTGAGCTTTTAGTGGAAATTTTTCAAAATTTAATAAAATTTGTGATATGTACAGGCTAATTTTTATACGGTAAAATTAATGTTAAAATAATAGAAACATATCACTCTAAATTTTTGCAGGTAATTTTTTTAGAAGATATTGTTGGAGCAAGAGTCTTTAAGTTGATACATGTTTGAGGAAGGTGTTATTTAGTTCAAGTTAAGGGCGACGTGGAAAAATTCGACGCAATAACCTAAAAATACATTACATAGGTTAACTTGTAAAATAAGTATAGCATCTGTGAACCTTTATCACGAATGTTTTACATACTCCAGAAAGGTAATAACTTCATCATTTAAATAAATAAATATTAAAAAATACTCAAAAAAATATCTCTCAAATAGGGTGGTCATCATTAACTTTTAGGCAAACCTCTGCAAAAACTCATGAGGCGACACGAAATGAAAACTGATAAAATGTTGTTAGAATCAAATTATTTTTTTATACAGGGTTCCACAGATTCGAGTGCATGCATGGGGATCTCGGAAACTGTAAGAGATACGAAGTCGGTTAAATTATGGCAAAGTTGCGCATTTAGGTGCCTAACAACATGCCGATTAGAAAGTTGTAAAATTCCGAGTACTTCCGGAGATATCCGGAAAAACGAAATTTGCTGATTTCGTTTTAATTTTTTTCTGACGTTATTTAAAGAGATATGGAAAAACAAAAGACACTTTTTCATGGCCACTTCTTATGCTCTACAATACAGTGTTGAGAGATTTTCCGTACAACGTTTCGTTTTCGTTAAACCATCATCAACTTAATTTTTTTAAATGCGGCACTCAATTGTTTATTGTATTTTTTAAAGCAGTTATAATTCCAATTACAACGATGTATAACACTTAATATTTTTCTGTTAAATAAACATATTTTCCATAAGTGTCAATTAGTAAGACAAGGAACGCACATCATTTCTTATAGGGGCGTTCCATATTTGTTAATAAATATTAAGTGTTATACATTTTTGTAATTGGGATAATAAGAGGTTCAAAAAAATTAAATAAAATCCCAAGTCCGTATTTAAAAAAATAAAGTTGATGATGGTCTAACGAAAACGAAACGTCGTACGGAAAATCTCTCAACGCTGTTTTGTAGAGCTTAAGAAGTAGCCATGAGAAAGTGTCTTTTGTTTTTTCATATCTCTTTAAATAACGTCAGAAAAAATAAAACGAAATCAGCAAATTTCGTCTTTTCCGGATATCTCCGGAAGTACTCGGAATTTTATAACTTTCCAATCGGCATGTTGTTAGGCACCTAAATGCGCAACTTTGCCATAATTTAATTGACTTCGTATCTCTTACGGTTTCCGAGATCCCCATGCATGCACTCGAATCTGTGGCACCCTGTATACACCGTGTTCAAAATTAAGTCGGCACTATTGCTAACTTTTTTATTATACGAGATACAAGTTGGGTTAAATTAGCAAAGTTGTGTACATTTTTTCGCTGATTACAATGACGATAATAGAAAAACAAATGAACATCAGATTTACGAGTTATTTACAAAAATATACTTTTTTTAAATGCAACACCCTGTATTTGTTGCGTTAATTCGATAGAGAATGTAATTTTTTATACAATTAGTTATTAACATTTTTTTTCTAAGATGATAAATAGCAGATTTATTTGCATTTTCCGTAACGGGACGCAGGCAGCCATGGAATTCTTCTAATACTTGGGTAAATAATAAACATCGTAGTTTCAGTTTTTTTAATAATAACACATAACTTAGTAACATTAATAAAATACATTATGCTAATAATAGCTATATTGGCATCATCCAAAAAATCCCCCAACACATTTTTTAGTAAATTCAGATATTGTTTGCCTGTTAAAGATCCTTTATAAAACACAGGTCCAACAATTTTTGATCCAATAAGGCAGCACCATACGTTTAAGCAAAAACATCTTTGTGGATTGAAAGGATGATGGCGCAGGAGATTGCAATGCTCCAATAATGTTGGTTCTTTCGGTTAAACATGCCTCTATTACTAAAGTTAGTATCATTGCTACAAAGAATTAATCGTAAAAAGTTTGGATTTTCTATAGCAGCATTTACAAACCATTCGTGTAATCACCTGGCAACAAAGTTTGTGTGGGTCTGTATTTGTGGGGTACATAATTATGTTTTTTTTTTTAATTTCTTTAATGGTTCCTTAGCATAGATCAAGATCTGACCTACAGTCTCTTGTGGAATTTTCACGATAAACTTTAAAATTTGTCAAAACATTAATTTCTAATTGTTGATTAATTATAAAGGTTTTCTAATTTCTACGCTTAAGAAACACTTTTGTTTGATTGAAACTTTCGATAAAGGAGTAAAAAATATCTTCTGTTTGGCATATTTCTTTCTGGAAATAGTTTCACTCTAAAGCCTGAGGCCATTTTTTTTGGCAAATTATGTAGCATTCTATCATATCAAACTTCTTCAAATGACAATATTTTAAACAACA
This sequence comes from Listronotus oregonensis, assembly GCA_019359885.1. Classification (NCBI taxonomy): domain Eukaryota; kingdom Metazoa; phylum Arthropoda; class Insecta; order Coleoptera; family Curculionidae; genus Listronotus; species Listronotus oregonensis. The sequence continues at coordinate 44,644 of JAHBCN010001320.1, read as the reverse complement.
GTAGCATAAATGAACTGTTGCCTTATGATTTACTAGTTGTCACTAAAACATCATGACAGATACACATGCTATCTTTTATTATTTTTTATTTTTGTCATAGCATACTACGATAATTTGTACAAAAAATGCGATTCTAAGGATTCCATAGCTGCCTGCGTCCAGTTATGGAAAAATTCATTTAAATTGAAATAACTCCGTTATTTCTCATTTTAGGAAAAAAATGTAAATAACTAATTATATAGAAAATTACATTCTCTTTCGATTTAACGTAACAAATACAGGGTGTTGCATTTAAAAAAAGTATTTTTTTGTGAATAACTCGTAAATCTGATGTTTATTTGTTTTTTTATTATCCTTATTGTAATTAGCGTCAAAATGTACACAACTTTGCTAATTTAACTCAACTTGTATCTCTTATAATAAAAAAGTTAGCAATAGTGCCGACTAAATTTTGAACACGGTGTATATTATAGATTTTATAAGTATACCAGCAATTCCAAAAGCCAGGTAATTCTGCATTTTTCGCTCTGTAGGCTGATGTTTTAATTTGTGTGTAAGTTTTTTTTTAATCTTTTGTCTTCCAATTATAAAATTTTATAGTAGTAAAATTATTAAAAATCCGAAAATGCAGTAAAAATATGGCGACTAGGGGTTATTCTAGTCCAGGGGCATGAATTTCAAGCGTTTTTTCAAACTTGATGAAAAAAAAATATTTTTTCTATCTATTTTTTTAATGCTTGTTTATTTGTATTTCAGAAATACATAAAGAATTTGAAAAGTTCAAAAATTAAAAACTTAAAAAGTTGTCGGCTGGTAAAGTGGTAGAATTCATTAAAAAAAATATACGAATTTTTAATTAGTGAAGATGTCGCTATGTCCTCAAGCTCATAGAAGTAAAAAAAAATGTTCAAATTTTTTTAAAAATAGAAAAATTAAAATTTTGACTTGGTAATGTAGAGGAATGTATAGAAAAAATCACACAAAATTTCAAATAAATCGGTTTAGTAGAACTTGAGATATCATGCGCGCCAGCTTGAAAAGAGTAGTTTCGAGAAAAACGCGTGCATATATCGGACCTTTTACCTCAAATTGAGTATTTAACGAATTTCTTTTTAAAAGACGAGCATTCTCCTTCTTTTGGAGCACTTGAAGCTCAAAACTCAGATCTTAGCTATAACTTTTAAAATAATTCTAATTTCAAAATCGTATTGGGGAGATATTGTTAAATATCTAAACTATTAAAATATGAAAAAAATCGATTTTGTTAATTTTTTAGACCCGAACATCCCCTTAAAAATTAAATGAGATGTCGTTATGAGCTACCCTATATAACTATTAACAGCAAGTAAAAATTGGCAGACCTTATAAATTTTTATAAAAAAAATCAGTTGTGTTTAGTGTCTGTGTATCCATGTAATTTTGGTTGAAATTGCTCATAGGAAAATCATAATGGGAAATGATTTTTTAAATTACCCGTTACCCTTAATATTTTGTTAAAATTTAAAATCCAATTTGGTAGTATATGACAAATATTCTTTTTAACAACGTTTTTCTCGAATATGTATCATTAGAAAGCTTATATACTTCAACAGTTGCTTCTGGATAACAAATTAAAGTAAAAGTGCAGCTATTATAAAAAAATGGTGCCTTTAAAAAACAGTTCTTTCTATCGACAATCTAAAAATAATCACCCCAAATTTCGTAGAGCTAAACATATTTTTGCTGGTTCAAAATATCATATTATGGTTTTAAATGGGGCGGACAGACATTAATTGTTTTTCGCTATGCTTAAATTTAAAGAAAAATTTAACTTTTTAAAATATAAATATCAAAAAAAAAGATACATTGTTACCTTAAAAAATTCATATTTATTTTACTCAACTTGGTATTTGTGCTTCAAAAAAATTTTAGCTGGATAAATAATCTAATGTTTTAAAACTTAACCTGGTCTCCCTAAGAGATAATAATTCGAAGTATATAATTATTTCAGAATAAACTTTTACCAAAAAAATCTATCAATTTTAAAATGTTCCTGTAGATTGCACTTTTTTGGTGGTCAAAAAAATTATGTCAGCGTGTTCTGTACTTTTGATATGTTTTCTTTGGAAGTACTCGCATTGAAATTTTCTAGAAAATGGGACCACTTCGGTCCAGGTCCCGGGGTATAGCGAACTGAGTATGATCAGTCCTTTTGAGCGCTATGAACTTGCAGATCGACTAAAACAAAAAAAAAACCAAAAACACTAATCTAGGTTTCGGTGGCAAGTTGGCCACCGTTGTTAAGAACTAAAAGAAAAATGAAACTAAATTTTAATAAATTTTGCTTTAAAAACTTAGTAAATTCTGAAAGCTTGTCACTTTTTATGGCGTTTTGTCAAAAATGATATTAGTTTATTTCAGTGGTATATTTATAGTGTTCAACAAAAGGTGGTATCTTAAAGACTTTCCTTGCAAAATCAAGGTTTAGAATGTTTAACAGAACCTTATGTCAGTGTTATTCAATGGTTTTAGTAGGCAACCTGTCAAAATCTGACATTTCGTTAACCATTCAAAGTACTAATCACGCTTTCTGCAACCGGGTATTTTTGAATTTTTTTTAGGCGATCTGCATGTTCGCAAGAGTCAATCTACTTATGCACAAGTTTATACTGTGGGGTGTAGATTTATGAAGTCCGTTCTTGCATGTCTGGAAAGTATCCCAAAGAATATTTTGTAATAATTTCAAAACATGTATCGATAGTTCGGGACGCACAGTATTTTGAAGATTCTCTGAGGATGAGAGTAGCTTAGGTGTTGAAACGTTAGATTTTCAAGTTTAGCAAAGTTTTTAGGTCTTGGGTGAACAGATACTTTGTTAGTTATATTAAATTTAATTTATGTTTGTCGAGAGTTAGATTTTTTTAAGTGGTTTTTAATGAACAAACTAACGGTAAGCATTTTATTTTCTTTGTATACTGACGAGTTAAAGCTTAAGCGAAGTGAGTCTCAGTAAACTTTATTTTTTTGCAAAAATTTTAATATGCGTTTTTCAAAACTCAGAAATTATTTGATATATTTTTTAGCTCAAACGTCTCGTAAACAAAAAATCAAATTTCTTTTCTCAGATTTTAACTTTATTTTTTATGTGTGTTCTGCTTTACTCGATTGTTTTTAGATTGTCCAATATAAAATACTCCCTGCTTTATAGTCTCAATAGACAAGCGACCGTTTTTATTTATTAAAATGAGAGCAATCAAATCTTAAAAGGGGTGTCATTAAAAAAGTGTTTTTTTTTGTGATACTCCCCATACAGTGTGACAAGTAGTTCCAGTGTGTTGTACAAGTCTTGTTCATTTCTTTATATTAGGTTAGTACAGGGTATGTTTTAAAAATTAGTTTTATCATGTTTTAATTTCGATAAATGAGAATACAGGGTATGTCATATACGTTTTTTATTTCAGTAGCATTTTCCAAATAGTTCAGTAAATGAAGGGACAAAACTGTAAATAATTCTGTACAGTTTTCTCTTGTGGCGCCATTCTTAGGTCTTCGGGGTTGCTTTCAAGCAAAAAAAAAGTTTATCAACATTAACAGGTGAGAAAGGGCTGAAAATGGCCCGAAAAGTGGATTTCCCGCTAATATATGCCAAAATATGCGAATTCGAAAATTTTTGATATTTGATATTTTGATATTTTTTTAAATAATGGTTTGTTATTAACATTTCATTTTTATAATGAGACCTTAGCAAGCGTTCAGTGATCCCAGAAAATTGCCTTCACCATCTTTTTTGCATTTTGATAAAAAATGTTTTGCCCATCTGTATTTTTAGCCGCTTCCGGAGTTCTAGAAACTGTAGAATAAATGCGAATCAAATACTCATCATCTATTGAAATGCTTTTCAATGCACATCATTTGAAAGCTTAGAGTGTCTAGTTTCTAAATGTACTTTTTTTTTTGACAAAGTCCAATAATTTTTTTATGTTTTATCTATCTATTATTGATCTATAATACCTTAGAAACGGAATATGTTATGATAGCAATAGTACCTGCTATCACACCTAGGGCATTATAAGCTGGCATTATGATAATGCTCGCTTATAATGCCCTAATGCGCTAATATGGAAATTTTATTGCTTATCCAATTTTATTTATCTCACAGTAAAGATCAAGTTTATACAAAAAAATATTTTTTCTTTAAACAATACTAAAAATTAAACTTTATTTCCAAAATAAAAATTACAATTTTGAAATGTCCCCGAAAATGTAGCTGATCCCACTATAGAATGGTCGGTGTTTTTTGTGATGGTAGCAGCGGTGGTAGCACTAACGCTATTTTGTATAGAAGAACAGTCCATTAAAGAATTTTCAATAGTCGATACGGAATTAACCTCGGAATTAACTGAATTGGCAATCATTTTGGCTACTTTGTTTTTGGATGAAATACTTTCTTCTATATATCCTTCAGCTACTGAAGAGCTTTTCCACTTCCCATGTTGTTTTAGTGTTTCAAACGAAGCACCTGCCTCAACAAGTAAAGTTGACGATGTGCGACGCAAACAGTGGCCGGTGTAAGCTTCTGCATTATCCAGTTTTAAAAATTTTGCGATCAATGTTGAGACGCTTCCTATGGTATTTTTTCCAATGGGTTGTACTGCACATCGACCCTTTCTATAGGTAAGAAAGAATCTTCGCTCCTTTATTCCAGCTGGTCTTAATGTTGTGTACTTTTTTATTAAATTTAAAGCGCCTAAATCTTCTTCAATGATAGTAAAACTTTTTGAAGTTGAAGTTTTAGTTTCGGGTTACCTTTATAACCAAGACTGTTCCTCTATCTTCAATGTCATCAATGGTCATTTTGACCAACTCATCTCGTCTTAAACCTCCAAAAACACCCATTACCAATATGACTTTGTGTACCAAGTAGATATCATCAGGAGCCTTCTTAATAAATTTTAATATTTGTTCTCCTTCCAAAACTTTAGACTTCTTCGGGACGTATCCTTTCGACTTAACTTTTAAAAAAGATATGAGACGATGGTATTGCGAAATGTCTATATTTTCATAGACCATCAACGTAGACCTTAGGGTGGAATACTTGGTCCAGAGAGAGTTCGGACTGTATTTTTCCGACTAAAAATAATAAAGTTTGTTAAACATATGTATTAAAATAAAACGTTTTCGGTTATTTGAAGAATTGCGTTCGCATCTTTCCAAATACCAAATATGCCATACTCCCGATCATACTGTTGCCTTGATTTAACTGGCAAAAGATTTTCGGTCGCTTTTATGGCCTTTTCTTTATATTTTGTGGAATTTCTTCCATTTTGAGCAAATCGTTAAATAAAAATGCCAACTGACTAACTGACAGAAACATCAAAGTCAAACTTAACACCAGTCATTATCTACTTACGTATACAGGTTCAGGTGCAACTTATTTTTATATTGCGAATAAATAATGTAATTAGTCATTGAAAACTTTTTGGGTAAAACATAAAGCATTGTATGCACCACGGTTCGGACTATATGCCCATCAGGTCGAAATCCTGGGGCCCTGGCTATTCGACCTTCAGGGCATTATAGTCCCAGTAACGCCCTTGATACATAAATAGCTATAAAAATCAGGGAAATTCATCACACCAGTAACTCGCGGACTTACAACTAACCACATCTATCCAGTGTGATATGTTATGGATTTTTCGACGGCCGTTTTTGCGCAAAAAATATTGATGTTGCGAAAAAAATTGTAAGAACCATTTTTGTAGATTTTGAGGTGATCTTCATTTTTTGTCTAAACAAAAATTCTCCAATTTGCATATTTTGGCAGATATTCGCGGGTTCCCACGTGGTAATTGTGATAAACTTTTTCTCGCTCGAAAGCATCCGCGAAGACCTAAGAATTGCGCCACAAATGAAAACTGAACAGATTTATTTACAGCTTTGGGTACTTTCAGGTCTTCAGTTACTGGACTAAAATTTGTTTATTGATTTATAGATCAGAAAACAAGATTTGTTAAATGTATCAGGTAGTAAGTGTGTTTTTGTTAGAAATCCTTCAAAAAATATATAAAAACCATCAAGATATACTCTCTCACAGAAAGGCATCGTACATTTGTTAAATTAAAAAAAATATAATCTCAAAAAAGTATTGTAGTCTAGCCGAGAAGTGTGAGCGCGAAAATAGTTAAAAGCCTTCGAAAAATATGAGCTATAGCTTATTCGATGCGGAATGCAAATCTGAGAAAGGCGTTTTGAGGATTTTTTCTTTCAATAAAAATTGCAATTATTATTAACAAAACGAAAAAAAAGGCCATTTAAATTTTTGATAATAACTCAAAAACCATAAGAGATAGCTGAAATTGCCAAAAAGATTCTTGAAGAGGATAAATTTTTGATAGAAAAGTCCCAACTCTTGAAATTTTCTCTCCATTATTTATAATTTAACAATCAAAATGGGCCTTCGCGCGACCTTTATGGTTGCACGCTCGGCGACAGAACCAAGTACGCCACACTAAATATTTTTTGTAGGGTATTAAATGTTAATTTAAAAATTTTAAAAAAATATGGTGTATTCAGAACGCTTTAAAGAAATTATTCCCGCTAAAAACTTAAATTAAATTTAGTTTTTTGACAAGTTAGACAATTGTCAATTAACAAAATTGTTTCGAACTTTCGTCCTCATTGTACATTTAGAGTGCATTTACGCTACACCTTAGGGGTCGGGCAAAAGGACGCGCAGACGGTGGGCGGAGACTAACAAACACCCACTACCACAATTTTCGTATAGCCGCATTAAAAGTATTATATTTTATTTAGGTTCTTCCAAATTCGGTGTATCGATGCGATGTTGTTTCCGATTGCAAGCCTACAGGAGATAACGTTTTTTGGTAACTATTTCTCACTTAAATGACATAAATTATACACCATTTTAGAGGTAAGGAAATAATCTATGCCCCTGCTGTAACGGATTTTTGAAATATGAGTCAAGTTAGGATAAAATAGTAGCTAAACATAACCGATTTTAGGGTGACTTTCACTCAAGGAAATATTAAAAACTAAATCCAAATTTAAAAAAATATTACAGCAGAAGCCTAGATTTAAGTGTTGGCTTGGCATGTAGTTTTTGAAAATTATCGATAACTTATACCGTTTTTGAGAAAAACATTGGATCCAATTTTCGCGGCGCGAATGAACTTTTTAAAAAAAAGCTTCAATAATTGTCGTATAAATTTTTCGCTTTGTGAAGCTCTTATATGTATACATACCTAACAAGATTACGCCATAAACGTTTAAAAAGTTTTAATGGTTAGATTTTATATATTTTTTTTTTCAAAGTTATAAAATTATTATAAACAAAGGATTAAAAATCTTTAAACTTTTATAGCGTTATCTTGTTAAATATGTTTATAAGAAAAGCTTCACGAAGCGAAAAATTTGTACAATTATTAAAGATTTAAGCATTTTTTTTAATGTACAATGAGGACGAAAGTTCGAAACAATTTTGTTAATTGACAATTGTATAACTTATTAAAATACTAACTTTAAGTTAAATTTTCAACAAAAAAATAAATTCTCTAAAGTGTTCTAAATACACCAAATTTAAAAAAAAAATAATATTTAAAACAAAAATATATATATATATATATATATATATATATATATATATATATATATATATATATATATATATATATATATATATTATATATATTATAAATATATAAATATATATATTTTATATATTATATATTTATCGGAAAAGGTTTTGAAGGAAAAACTCTTTATTTTGATTTTATCGAAAAAGCTACTTCTTGATAAAAATTGTACTTGAGATTGGGATGAAAACATTTAACATATTTTATACACGGTGTTCAGAAAATTGAAAAAACTTAAAATGGTACAAGAGTAAAGTGCATTTATTTGAGAAGATATGGAAATAAGTTACTAGGAAAAGTTGTTCAAAATTAAAAGGTAGTCTCTAATACCAATATTCGAAAAAATCGGCCTACTTTTATTTTTTGTGATTAAATTTATTTTAATATCGATTTAAATTTTTAATATCAATTTATTATCAAATTTTTTGCTGTTAAGTAAGCATTTAAAGCTGACGATACTGCGGCTAAGGAATTATAAAAGCAAAGTATCAATAAAGCTTGTCACTATCAACGCCTACTAGTACAAAAATTTGGAATTAGTTAATTGATAATAAAATTTTAATCACAAATAAATAAAAGTGGGCCGATTTTTTCGAAAATTGGTATTAGAGACTACCTTTTACGTTTGAACAACTTTTTCTAGTAACTTATTTCCATATCTTTGCAAATAAATGCACTTTACTCTTGTACCATTTTAAGTTTTTTCAATTTTCTGAACACCGCGTATAAAATATGTTAAATGTTTCTATCCCAATCTTACTCTAAGAAGCAGCAAACATTTTTATTACAAGTAACTTTTTTCGATAAAATTAAAAATAAAGAAGTTTTTCCTATTCAACACCTTTTCCGTGGACACACCAGTACGTCCACGGAAAAGGTGTTGAATAGTAAAAACTTCTTTATTTTTAATTTTATCAAAAAAGAGCGCTTAAAAAAATTTTGTTACTTAGAGTAAGATTGGGATAAAAACATTTAACAAATTTTATACGCGGTATTCAAAAATTGAAAAAACTTTAAATGGTACAAGAGTAAAGTGCATTTATTTGCAAAGATATGGAAATAAGTTACTAGAAAAAGTTGTTCAAAAGTAAAAGATAGTTACTAATATCATTTTTCAAAAAAATCGGCCTACTTTTATTAATTTGTGATAAAAATTATTTTAATATTATCTAATTTCAAATTAACAACTCTTTATTGTACTAGTAGGCGTTGATAGTGACAAGCTTTATTGACACTTCGCTTTTATAATTTATTTGCCGCAGAAACGTCAGCTTACTTAACAGCAAAAAATTTGATAAAATTAATATTAAAAATTTAAATTGATATTAAAATAAATTTAATCACAAATAAATAAAAGTAGGCCGATTTTTTTGAAAAATTGGTATTAGAGTCTACCTTTTAATTTTGAACAACTTTTCCTAGTAACTTATTTCCATATCTTCACAAATAAATGCACTTTACTCTTGTACCATTTTAAGTTTTTTCAATTTTCTGAACACCGCGTATAAAATATGTCAAATGTTTCCATCCCAATCTTACTCTTAGAAGTAGCAAAATTTTTTATCAAGAGTAGCTTTTTTCGATAAAATCAAAAATAAAAAAGTTTTTTCTCTTCAACACCTTTTCCGTGGACATACTGTATATTTAGTGTGACGTACTCGGTTTTGACGCCGAGCGCGCTACTAAAAATGTCGCGCGGAGGCCCATTTTCAGCGTTAAATTAAAATTATAAATAATGGAAATAGAACTTCGGGAGTAAGGACTTTTTTATCGGAAATTTCCTTCTTTTCAGGGACCATTTTAGCAATTTCCGCTATCTCTTATGGTTTTTGAGTTATCATCAAAAATCGAAATGGCTTTTTTTTTGTTAATAACAATTGAAATTTTTATTGGCAGAAAAAATTCCCAAAACGCCTTCTCAGATTTGTATTCCGCATCGAATGAGCTATCGCTCATGTTTTTCTAATTTTGTTTGTTTACTTTTTTATTTTGCATATACTAAAGAAAAACGAACAAGTGTGACATACCAACCATGTTCACGTGGCTATTCGTTTGACGTAATTAAAATGCTACAAATTAACAGTGCAACATAAACTGTACTGTAACCGGCTTAGAAGAATGGTTAGTAGTATGAAATGGCCTAATAAAGATAAAAGTTTAAGCGCACTGGGGGGTTTTTAATAAAAAAATCATTTTTAAAAATAGCCTTTTTAGTTGGATAGCGATTAAAATGTCATGACATACCCTTTATTTCATTTATTTTAACCAATCCCATAAGTGTCACGTTTGCAAACTAACTGTCTTAAGGCGCGTTTACACCAAAGTTGACAAAAGATTGTTTGTAGAAAAGTAAAAGTTGCTCTTCTCAAATTAGAGCAACAAGTGGTAGTTTTTTTGTAGAAAATTAAAAGTTGCTCTTCCCAAATTTAGAGAAAACAGTGAAAAACTTGTTGCCAAAGAATTGGCGCGAAAGGTTTAGGCAGTTGTCCTCCAATTCTCCACTAGTTTTCTACAAGTTGCTTGCGCAAAGCGCGCAGCTACAAATTTTCCACTCTTAGTTGTCAACTTTCTTTGATCTTTACCGACATTCCGCGGGAAACCAAAATTTAGTGGAAGATTTGTCTCTCCACAAGTGGAAGACAGAAAAAGTTGCTGGATTTTGTAAAAAAGCAACAAATTGCCGCAACTTGTGGAAAACTTTGGTATAAACGCGGCTTTATGTGTAGCAGATATACAGAGTTGGTCAAAATTAATGTCCCACGTCTTTATCCTTATGAAATGTTTGTAAGCAGTCTTTGTTTAAAGAGTATTATATTTTTTAATTAAATTTTAACGAAAAAAAATTGTAGATAAATTCGCAAATTCGTAGCTTCCAAAAGAAAACTTGTGTGAAAAGTGGAGTTAAAATTCAATTTGTAACAAATCCAGTAGGCTGTGAGCAGATCCACTTTATTTTTAAAAACTTTTTAGATGTGAAAAAAAATCGATTTTAATATACTTATGTAATTGTGAACATTCATTGCTTTGTACCTTATTTTTTTTAAAGGAAATGGACGATATTTGTCTAAGGAATAAAAAGGTATGTATCCCAGGTAAAAATATGACTAAAGATAATTTAAGAAGTGCTTTTTGCTTTTTGAATTTGTTTATTGGTTTATCAAGATTATTTCAGTGATATTGTATTCTGACAAAAACCTATTTTGCAATGCCTCTACAGGGAAAAGATACGAAAGTAATTTGTGAAATTTACAGTCAGAAAGTCACTTATAATACTATTATTTATTTTTCTACTACTGTATAAATAAGAAAACTTTGTGGTCCTAGCAACGCGAATGATAACGAAAGAGAACCTTCGTGTTACCTGGTTGCTAAGCGTTGCTAGCTACGAAAGTAATATTTTCAGCGCCTGGACAAAAAAGTAAGAGTAAAAAAAAGAAAATATGCTTGTGGGAAATATTAGGATTTATTTATAAAAAGTAACTAATTTATGACAAAATATTTTAAAAAACTAGGTTAGGTATTAACATTAAAAGTAATTGTGCAATTTGAGCAATTAGCAAAAGAAATTGGAGGAATAATACTTGAATTAACAGTTTTTAAATTTGTTGTTGGGGTATCGTTATCACCTTTAACTACGTTAATATTCATATTTTTCACTGTTACTTCATTAGAGGAAATATTGGTAGGAATTTCGTGGTAAAATCTTCTTGAAATTTCCACCTTATTACTATAGGATTCAGCAATATATCCCTCCGCAACAGAAGAAGACTTCCAACCTCCATCCTTTTTAAGTCCAAAATATCGACATCCGAGCATTGGCAAGGAACGTAGTTGACGTTCTTCTAAAAGAATGGCCAGTGTATCTACTGATGTCTTCAAGCTTCAAAAACTTCGCAATTTCTTTAGGTACATTTGAAATAGTGTGCTTTCCAATTACTTGATTAACACATTTACCTCTTTCATAACGATACAATAAACGCTCATCTAGAGCATTCCTTGGTCTCAGCTTAATATATTCCTGTAGAAATCTGACATAAGGAACTGAGCCTTCATCGTTGGTTACTACAAAGTTTCTTTTAACTTTATTTTTAGACTCCACTTTTTAGCCACGTCATTTCTTATTTCTACATCACTTAGCTTCATTCTGTATATTTCGTCTGTCCGGCATGCCCCAGCACTCCCATAATGGCTATTACTTTCATTGCTAAGTAATTTTTATCAGGGCGTTAAGTAAAAACTTGATTTCTTTTTTTTTAAAAAATTTTGACTTTTTTTCCTCATAACCATCGTTTTTCCTTTTAATAAAGCAACTAGTTTCTTGAACTCCGAAATATCTTGATTTTTGTTTACGGAAATTGTTAACTTGAGCTGGAAATACAGACCAGAGGGTTGGTGGTGAAAAACTGGGTTTTTCTTGAAAATACGCCAACATCACATTCTCGTCAACCGCCCCACATTTTTTGTAGCAAGCCATTCAGAAAACGATTTATATGTTTGATGGGACCTCTTTAGATTTTTTTTGGCAGAAGTGAGGCACACGCAAGGTCGCCCTTTTGATGCCATTTTCATATTATTTAACTTTTAAAATGGGAATGGATTTATACTTTAAAAAAATTAAAAAGGGGGGGGGGTGACAGACAATGTCAACAATAAAAAAGTGTTGCATGGATTAAATTTTTAACAGGGAAAAAAATTTTAAAATCTCTGATATTTCTATTAAAACATGATGTTAATGCAAGTAATTTGATCAGGGCGAGTAAAAACTTTATCGATTTCTTCTTTTTAAAAATGTTTGACTTTTCTCAAACCATCGTTTTCCTTTTAATAAAAGCACTGTTTCTTAACTGAAATATCTTGATTTTTGTTTACGGAAATTGTTAACATTTTGAGCATGGAATATACAAACAGAGGGTTGTGGGATAAAGACTCGGATTTTTCTTGAAAATACGCCAACATCAAATTCTCGTCAACCCGCCCCACATTTTTTGTAGAACATTCAGAAAACGATTTATATGTTTGATGGTACCTTCTTTAGATTTTCAGAAGTGAGGCACACGCAAGGTCAGCTGCCTTTGGATGCCATTTTATATTCATTTAACATTTTAAAATGGGAATGGATTTATACTAAATTAACAATAATTCAAAATCTGAAAGTGCTGATGACAGACAATGTCAACAATAAATGTGTTGTTATGGATTAATTTTTAACGGTAAAATTTAAAATTCGATATTTCTATTAAAACATGATGTTAATGATTATTAAATTAAAGCTAGAACATTAGCAGAAAAATATAATACATTACACAATTAAGGTTTCTTAAATTTTAAATATGTAAAAAAATCGATTTTTTGAAACTTTCTAGACAAGAATACCCCCTTAATAAAAAGACTCACTCCAGAAAAATTAATTGTTTTAGACTACAGAAATTAAAAATATTGGTTGATTTTTTTGTTTACGATTTTGCCCTTTCCAAATGTGTTGATCCCAACTAGATTCTTGGTGCATTAAAACACGTGGATAAAAAAGAGTGACAGCATGTTTTTCAAGTACTGCAACTTCGATTGGAATTAATAAAATGTAACGTAGAAATGCTCAACTTTTTTGTCTGGTCATAAACTTGTGCAAAAAGCAAGATCTGTATGATTTCTCGACCTATCAGTAGGGATCTTTCCAAGCGATACCCTCTCTAGGAGCTCAATACTATCGATAGTGCTATCGACATCCCCACTATTTGAGCAAATCAGCCATAAGAGATGTGATCTGTACCTCTAAAATCCATAATTTCAACTAATGTAATGTAAGGTAAGGTAATCACCTTTTTAGTAGCATGCATTTTTTTGAGGCTTAACCTTTACAAAAAAATATTCGTAATGTTTACCTGTAGAGTCTTTGCTTAATAGTTTTTTGTGAAATATGATAATGATATTATCTTTAATTTTTTGAAAATATCAAAAAAGTGAAAAACTTAAGGTGAATATTTTAAATACTTTTAGGGATCGTAAAACCAGGTGTCAAACCTAGCATGCACCTTTTGAAAACCTCTTCTTTCTTCATATGGCTCAAGCTGCCTTAGACGCCATTTGCTAGATATCCAAAGGATGGCTTCATCAACTGGCTGGCTTTGGATCATAATCCCTATATAATGAAAGTCTTAAAATTCTCTTAATAGCCTAAAACACGACCTCTTAAATCTGCAGGTATCTGTATTTTTTTTTGATAAAGCTTAATTTTCATGAATGATGCGTGATAGTATATGACCTTTAATTAAATATACCGTGTGATCCAGGAGCCTGGCTTACCCTCCTTTTTTTGGCCCTTTTCAAGATAGAAAAGGTGAACCTTGGAGATAACATATAAAGTCAACATTTAATGTTTCTGGACAAATCACGTGACTTTCGGTGACTTCCGGTTTCACGGGAAACGGTCTCATCTTTCGATTTCCAAGTATCCTGTATATTTTTATATTTTTGGATTTCTGATAATATTCTGCGTTCAACAATACCCCATATGTCAAAATTTGACATCTGGGGTACCGTTAGACTCAGAATGTTCCCAGGAATCCAAAAATGTAGTAATATATAGGATATTTCAGTTAAAAACTAAAAGTTAATGACGTTTTCGGTGAAACTGGAACTCACTAAACGCTCAAACTTGTCAAAAACGACAAATTTGACGTTAAGTTTCATTTTTTTGTATTAAAAAAAGCAAAAAAAAGGGAGGTGAGTCATACTCCTGGATCACCCGGTATATTTAATTTTGCCAGGAAACGCTATAGTAATCCATTTTTTCTACCACCTTCTTCAAAACTACTGTTTTAACCTCTAAATAAGGGTAGAAAACAGCGTTTTACCTCCCTAGGGAGGTAATTAACACTTTCCTCCCTTGTTATGTTAAGAACCATTACTTCCATGCATTATTCATAAAAATTAAATTTTATTAAAAAAACACCTGCAGATTTCGTACTATTACCAGCACAGCGAGATTAGAGGAATTAACTCAAAATCAGCTATGAACACTTTTGGGTGGCAAGAAATCTTTTCAGACCAAAAGTGTGATGTATTCCAACACATAGGTAACTTAAACTTTTGGGGTTTACAATTTAAACAGAAAGTTAAAAAAATTGGAACTTACTAAACAAAGAGTTTTCTTTAATGTTGTTATTTTGGCTACTCATATTTCTTACAAAAACTAAAAATTTTAAATAATAAAAATGCCAGTTTTATTTATTTATTTATTTTTTTTTGAAGTGTCAAGTTACACTGGTGTGCAAGAACGGCAATGCTCAATTTTTTCAATCATTTAACTATATTATTTAATAAAACAATGTAAAAAAGATCTTAAATATAATTATACATGCCGTTGTGTTTTCGATCCCTAAGTGCTCAAAATTACAAATTTAATTTATTTTAGTTAGTTAAAAATTGAAATTGACAATAATAAAGTTTTATTATTTATTATGGTATTCTGGAATTGAATTTTTATACAATTCATTATACCTGGGATACTATTTTTGGTAATTCTCAATTTAAGTGATACCATTTCAAAATTCGCTTTTTTCAGGAGAAGTAAAAAAATTGAGCTTTAAAAAATTAATTTTTAAGATCTATCTTTGGAAAAAAATCCTGAAAAAATGCCAATTTTGTAGTGGTGCAGTTGAAATAAATAAATACCTAAACATTTTAGATGCAACATACAATCTTATTGATTTTTTATATAAAGTATAAAACTTAATATTGTAGAGTCTAAGCCACGTTTTATGTTTTTGAGTTGTAAAATAGAGATTTTATTATTATTGTACAATTGTATATAATAAGCACAGATGATTTTAATAAAATATTTATAGTTTATTTATAAAGAGTTTTATTTACAATATAAAAACATTGCGGTCGTTTAAATATTTGCAATTTTTAAATAATACCGCTATTTACCATCTTGTAGTTTACACTTTATCACCCTAATAGAAAACCTATGTACATAGTACCATGAAGGAAAAAATGCGCATTTTTCTGGTACGCCAATATGTACCTTCTGATCAAAAAGTATCCGGAATTCCTTATTCAAACAAACCGCACTTGAGACCTTGTTAAAACCTTTTTTTTTCTAGGTTATTACATCAGTCATCTGGTGCTCAAATATTTTTTTGAGGGCCATCTGTTGGAAGTTTGGGCGTGATAGCTTTTTAAACAAAACATCATGTGCGAAAGCGCATATCCAAATTGCGGCCCAAATAGGCAGGTATAAACTTATTTCCAGTTTCTGTATGGCAAAATTGCGGTCCAAAAATTCTTGAAATAAATTTTATTTGTTAAACGGAAAAGTTCACTGTTCCTACTTTTAGTTATTTATCACGACTTAAATATAATTGGGGAAAATCAAAAGCCGCTCTAACTAACCAGAACTAACCATGACCGACCAGAACTGAGGAAGTTTGCCTAAATTATCCCTAAAAAGTTATTAATAAAATTTTTTAAAAATTTTCAATATGGTATTATCAGAAACACATTGGGGGAAAAAAAAAAACCGCTTTAACTAACCAGAACTAACTATGCCGACCAGCCGGGGTTTTTTTAATTTGTCAAATTATCTCTATGTAAAAGTTATTCACAAAATTTTAATTTCCAATATGGTATTTATTACGGCTGAATTACCATTGGGGAAAATAAAAAGTCTTTTTAACTAACCAGAACTAATCATGACCGATCAGAACTGAGGACTTTAAATTTGCCTATATTATTTCTACGTAGAAGTTATTAACAAAATTTTAATAATTTTCAATATGGTATTTGTTACGTCCGAAATATTATATAATTGAGGAAAAGCTTTAACTAACCAGGACTAACCCTGGCCGATCAGAACTGAGGGCTTTTGTCTAAATTATTCCCACGTAAAAGTAATTAATAAAATTTTAATATGGTATTTATTACGGGCCGCAATAATTATATCCTGTTCGGATTAAACCAGACACTTAATCTTTTATTAACAGGAAATTTTATTCAGGCCTATCCTTGTTTTTGGGGCGCAATTTGACTATTGTTTTTACCTACCCATTGGCGGCAATTTCACAAACCCGAAAATGATACGGTGACCTGACAATGTCAAAAACAAGCGTACGAGTACAAAGATTTTAAATGGGGTTATTGTTGTGGTTGTTGCCTTGTTTTAGTCATTTATCCAGCAGTATCATTCACCAAACCTTTAAAAAAGTTAAGGAAATTCTAAGCGCAAATCGTCGTGTAAGCATGGGATAGATAGCAGCCAATATTGCTGTCTCGTTCGGATCGATGCAGAACATTATGCAGAATTTGTTGCAAAAACAGCATCGCATTGATGTCGCTAAAGAAGTGCTTTTTTGACTCGCGTCTGATATATAGGTTGGGGAAAATAAACAGCCGCTTTGCTAACCTGAACTAACCATGACCGACTAGAACTTAGGGCTTTTGAATTTGTCTAAATTATCCTACATAGAAGTTATTAACAAAATTTTTATAACTTTTGATATGGTAGAAGTAATAATTTTTTTAAAGTGTAATTATATATTCCCGGGTTTTTTCTAATATGCTGTTAAAATTTTGTTTATAACTTTAACAAATAAAGGAAACGGTCTTGTTGACCGTTTTCTTTGATTGTCGTGGTATGGTCCACTTCGAATTTCTTCCGCCAGGCCAAATAGTAAATAGGTAAGAATTATAACTTGAGTGTATTAAAGCGTTTAAGGAAAATCGATCGTTTTAAGATGCCAGAATTGTGGAGAAACAACGACAAAAAAACGTTTATACTGTTTCGCAAGCTCTGTATTCACCTGATATGGTTCCTTGTGGCTTTCCTATTCTGACGACTCAAGTAACCACATTGAGGAAAGCGGTCTGTGATGATTAAGGCGATAAAGGAGAAATCGCAGAAGAACTGAAGGCGATTCCTAATTCGACCTAAAAAAAAGTGTTTTGAAAATTGGAGAAAGCATTGGAATTTGTGTATTGCTTGCAATGGAAATTACTTTCATAAAAATAAAATGAATATTAAATAATAATTAATTTATTATTAATTATACTATTTAATTATTTTTGTTTTATTAAAAAATCTGGGTATTTTTTGATCAGATGGTAAATAAAATATTTTTCTAATGGAGATATTTAAATAAAACCTTAAATAACAAAGTTATCCATACACTGCTCAAAATAATTAACGTAACACTTTTTAATAAACCCCAAACGTATTGCATTTAAACCAAAAGGTTATACAGTAAAATTTGTGTTACCGGACACCCTTTTATATCGGCCACTTTCAAGCTAACAAAAATCTGCTTTATAGGAAATCCCGTATATAAAAACCCTTAGATAATAGACAATCATATAAAACAGCCACGGCCAGAGAAATCTCAATTTTTATAACCTATTTCAGGTAAATCAACCGTTTTATATTGGCCGGAATTTCTTTAGTCCAATTTGTAATTTATTATTTTATGATTGTATTCTGAAAATTTTAAAGGTGAAAATACCCAACAATATTTATGGCCAGGTTTAAAAAGCATTAGTGGCTATAGGGGATTGTCTTAAATCGATAAGAATAAAGGTATCGTGTTCGGAATCGAAAAGTGTTTACTCATGTCCCTCAAAACAAAAAGGTTTGTCACTAAAGGAAAAATTAATGTTATCGCGGAAAGTAGAGTACCCTTTGGGTTCGCGAAAACTGGCCGAAAAGTTTGCGGTGGGAAAATTCCAAATATATAATATCATCAGGAATAAAGCTGAACTAAAACGAATGTTTGAAAAAGGTGTTAATTTAGAACAAAAGAGGAAGTTCTTAAAGTCGGGAGGATTGGCAGTAGATCAAGTCTTCTACAATTGATTCTGCAAAGCAAGGGGTAAAAATGTTCGAATATCTGGACCGTTAATTAAACAAAAAGCACTTGAGCAAGCAGCAAGCAATTTATAACTGAAAAATTTTGTACATAGTCTCGAATGGTTGAAAAACTGTTACCTGGCAGTACTGGCCACCCTTCTAGAATGGCCAATTATTCTTAATTTTATGGTGGCCGTTATAGACAAGTTTTAATGTATAGCTTAAATGTGCACTCCACAATTTTCGTCTAGCCGCATTGAAAATATTATAATTTATTTACGTTCTTCCAAATTCGGTGTATCGATGCGATGTTGTTTCCGATTGCAAGCCTACAGGAGATAACGTTTTTCGGTAACTATTTTTCACTTAAATGACATAAATTATACACCATTTTGAAGGTAAGGAAATAATCTATTCCTCTGCTGTACCGGTTTTTTTTTAAATATGAGTCGAGTTAAGAGAAAATAGTATCTAAAAATAACCAATTTTAGGGTGGCTTTAACTCAAGAAAATATTCAAAACTAAATCCAAATTTACAAAACTATTACAGCAGAAGCCTAGATTTAAGTATTGGCTTTTATATAGTTTTTGAAAATTATCGATAACTTATACCGTTTTTGAGAAAAACATTATGCCCCGAACCCCAAATTGGATCCAATTTTCGCGGCGCGAATGGACTTTTAAATTAAATGTCTTGTAAAAACACATAATTCATGTCAGATAAAATTTCTTGTAGTTTTTATAGTTTTTGGGATATTGACGTTTTAAATCGACAATGACGTTAATATCTCAAAAACTATAAGAGATACAAAAAATTTTATGGAGCAAAAAATCCATCTTTCTAAATAGCCTATAAAAAAAGTTATATAAATACTTTGACTAATAAAGGTGATATATTATATATTTGACACTTTCTTTTGTACCTTTTTTAACTTGTAAGTTTTTTCTAAGAAATAAATAATTAATCGAATGACACATTCCTTGATTTATTGTGAAAAAATGTGTGTCTTTTGAAATATGTATTCTTGATCTAAATGGAATTAACGCATTAAAAGTTATAAATTGACTAAAAGGTGTTCCATTAATTTTTTTGAGCACTGTAGTTCAAACAGGAACTTCTTTATAAAAATAGGCTTATCCGAAAGGTTTTAGATAATATTTTACGCCTACAAATCCGGTTTTAACATATTCTTAAGTTTCTTAACACTTCTGTCACTGGGTCTGGTAGCTAGATGTTTTCCCAAAAATGTGAACTTCATCTTATCCAGGATAAATTCAAACACTGATGTGTCCTTTAAAATTGCTAAAAGAAAATGGTTGGTTAAATGCGATAAAATTTTGCCGTTTTGTTAGTACTTACTTTTTAATTTATTCTGTGGCGTAACTATCTGAAAACTCATTTTTGTCTCGAGTACTACAGTGCCAGACATTCCTACCAGGCTAGGAACTTTGGATTTAACTACTTTTATTTCTGCACCAACCATTTCAGATTTTGCAACGATTACACTAAAAAAAACATATAATTAAAGCTTAAGATTAATTTTTCTGACTGAAAAAAAATGATGTTTTTATTTTGAGATTTAATTACACAGATTCACAAAAAAAAATTGGTATGTACTGGGTGTCGGACCAAGATTTTCTGGCATATTTTTTTTCCGCTGAACACGAATCTGAAGTCAAAATTGGGGGGTCAAACAGCAAAAAAAAAGCAAAGAAAGGGCGTAATTTCAGATATTAACGATTTTTTTTTAATTTAAAACGTCAATATCTCAAAAACTATAAAAGATACACGAAACTTTATATGACATAAATTATTTATTTTTACAAGAGCATTAATTTAAGTTATACACGTTTGGCGAGTTGAATCTTACGGATTGAATTTTAATGTATTAGACACTAATAGATAGAGAGTAGACAGAGAACGACTGCATAGGAAACCTCCCACCGATAGCGACGCCGATTCCCCGTACCGCTCGCAATGTGAATTTAATTTCGGCTGGCTCGCAGTGATGTTTAGCAAGCGCTTGGAGCCATAGGTCAGCCTCGAATCAAGTATTGGAATTTTACGCGCTCACGATAGATAAAATGTATGTTGTTTTTTAACGTGCCCATAATCGCAAGTCAAAAAAACAATACCATTTAATGATATTAATCTTTTGTTTAACAGTGAAGACCATTTTTATTTTATTACTGTATCCGTCTTCGTACCAAAGGTGGAAATAAATTGTAAACATGATCGGCTAACACATACTTAGGTATGCGAGGAATTGCAACCGAACTTTGACCGGACTGATAAGCGCAACGACGACACGATAACCGCCCAGGGTGGAGCGAAATTTGTTCTCTCTCTACTCCGTCTCCTTCTCTTACACATTGCGCAAAAATCATATTCGAAATTTTTCAAGCGCCGAACGTGTATAACCTTTTTGTCTAAATGCAATATTTTCGAGTTATAACCAAGAAACCAAATTTTCAGGATTTTTTCAAAATATACCCCTGGAAAAAGTTTAAAAATTGATTTTTGGATTTTGTTTTGCAAATTTTGAGTGATTTGGGATTCAAATGCATAAAATAAACGATTTATAATAAAAAACCCCAATAATCACAATAATAAAAAAATATTTTTTTCCCGATTCTGGAGTGAAATTTTTTGTTAAAATTACATTTTCCTTTATATCTCCTTTATCATTTAACTTATCAAAAATGTTTATATTACTTGTTATTTGCACAATTTGGAAAGCTCTTTTTTTGTTTAATTAATTTTTTTGTATCTCTTAAAGTTTATACAGGGTGATTCATGAGGAAATGTCAATACTTCAGTTACGTACTTAGGGTCCAAAAATAAACACAAATATGGGTCTGCAAGGCCTTCATTTCCAAAATACAGGGTGTTAAAGTTTTTATTTATTTTTTCTATTTTTTTAAATAAAATCTATGATAATGTCAATATTGAAGTAAAAATTGGTATCCGAGGGTTTTTTGGTACGACGGATTCGAACCTAATCTTAGTACGATTCTTAATTGTAGAGGGTGCAACCTACACGTCTTTTTACTATTTTAAATAATCACAAATTTTTGGTACGGCCCTGTATTACATTTTTAAGTAAATGAAATAAATTTTTTGTCATTTTTACGTCAAAAATGTATACCTGTTAAAAGTTGATATGTATAGTCCAAGGAAGTTTAAAGGTGTATGGAAGCCCAATACTATGGCCCATTCGATCATGTCCAACCCAGTATAAAATGTCCAACCCAGTATTAGATAACTGTCAGGGTTGGCCCCGCCGATTCTGCGCAATAACAAAATTCCCCGAAATAATTTCATGTGTTGCCTACTTACACACTGATAAATCAGTGTGTAGTTAGGCAACACTTTATACTTTTATGAGAGCCGGAGTACCGTTTATTTTCGTTGTGGTTTGTGCCCTTTGCGCCGTATTAGTTTCGATTTTTTTGCTTTGTGTGATTATATTTAATAAAACCTTCTTATTTTAGTGATTAGTGTTTATTAAATTGTGACTATAATTTTGTGTTTATTGTTTGTTAATTATAATGTCGTAATAAAATGACTAGAGGTTGTATGGTTTTGTCTTGCAAATCCAAGGGTAACATACCCGGCATTTTTTACTTTAGGTAAGTCTTTCTTATATTTAAATTAGGTGCTTCTTATGAGATGGTTACGGTTACCTAACGTTAACCAAATAAATAACGATATCAATTATGAATAATAGAAAATGAAAATTTCATACGAAATAGAAGTGGGGAAAGTAAGGCAATCTTAACTATCTTTTAGATGATTTCCACAATGTTTGTGTATTTCTGTGAATTATTAAAAAGAAATTAGGTTTACATTTAGGTACTTTTATTTCATTTAATAATTTAGTACATTCTTTTAAATGATCAAAACTATTAATTACTGGGCAGACCAGGCAAATTTTAATATATACAGGTGAAAGAAAGTACAATTTTATGTTAAAGTTCCTTTTTGCTTTTTCTGTATTTGTTTAAAAAGAAATTAAATTTTTAGTTTCTTAAACTTACATTATCAACTTTTTAAGCTCGACTTACTGTAGCACATACTATTTACAATGGATACCTAGGTACCAAAGGTTACTAAACATTTTTAACCACTGTATTCTGTCTCATAATTGTTTGTTATAGGTGAAAAGTATATGCCCAAAAAGCAGTTATAAAAATTTTCACTTTTTAATGTACAACCAGAATCTTAGGATTAGATTAAACTCATTTACACTATCTTGCCCTTCTTTTATCACAAAATTGGTGATAAGTACATGAAACTATCATACAATGTTTAAAATTTATTTTAAAAAATCCTGTTTTCATTTATTTACAAAGATTTTTGGTAAAAATACAAAACTCCCAAAAATATTGACCATTTAAATAGAAA
This sequence comes from Listronotus oregonensis, assembly GCA_019359885.1. NCBI lineage: Eukaryota > Metazoa > Arthropoda > Insecta > Coleoptera > Curculionidae > Listronotus > Listronotus oregonensis. Next base: position 21,765 of record JAHBCN010001320.1, on the reverse strand, counting down.
GCTGTAAAGTGCAGTCATCTATTTTTTCCATATTATGTCAGTTACATTACACAATAATTTTAAATATTCTATAGTAGCATCGTTTAATAACCAACAATTTTGTGAAAAAAATAAAAAAAACGGTGAATTTTTGAATTTGACATTTGATGATGTCAACTTTATAGATAGTAACAAAGAATTATGGAAATCCGGCCCTAAACTACTATTCATTGCGCAAATTCCGCGGGGCCAACCCCCCTATTCCCGCTGCCCTGCACGCCTGGACAATTTTGTTCTACAGTATTGGGCTTCCATACACCTTTAAACTTCCTTGGTATAGTCGTAGTCCAAACATTCGGTGGTAGCAGGTTTCTGTCGGTAAATGTACCGTATCGGTTTTTTTGGTTTTCTCGATTTTTTGCTGTTTGACCCCCAATTTTGACTTCAGATTCGTGTTCAGCGAAAAAAATACACCAGAAAATCTTAGTTTGATACCCAGGTATGGGTACCACTTTTTTTGTAGACCTGTGTTATTTAACCAAATTTTATATGTGGTGTTGGCAAACCCACTTAAAATTTTTAAAATAAACCTTTTTAGTAACTCTTTGCTACATTTTGTAAAAAAAAACTGGGAGAACATCTCAATTTTGGAAAATTGTGCAAACCACTGAGGTACATTAAATTTTTTAGAGATCACAACTTAAGAAAAAAACAAACTAAAAAAAACCAAGAAATACATAAAACTAAATTTGGTAAAAAAGGGAAGAGAGACGGTTTTAGTCTTAACAAATTTTGTAAGTCGTGGATGTATGTTATCAAAATTTGTAAGCGGGTTAAAATTGAAAAAAAAAAACATATAAAGACAATACGTCGACCAGAATTAAGATCAACATCCATGTTAGGTTTTTGACAGGTGTCACATTTAGGTTCAAAATAATACTTGAGACAAACATATATTTTTTTTATTGGTACCCTATTTTGCTTAATTAAGGTACGCCTGAGTGTGTTTAAATCCAACTTTTAAACACGTGCGTGTTTTAAAGGTTTTCATGGTACATCAATCAACAACACGAAAAATGTGAAGTCTAAGATGACATTGCCAACCGTTCACCTCGAATTTCGGCACGTCAGGCATTTAAAAAAAAATATTGATCTGTCATAAGCGTCAAATAAAATATTACTATAAAAAATGATTGAAAAGCTTAAAAATAATAGCGTAAGGTATTTCTGGATAACTGGTCTTTAAAACACTTGCTCTATTTTGAGAACTCCGCCTACGCGCGTGTTTTAAAGACCTTAATAACCACTTATACTTTAATATACTATTATCGTGGTTCATATCTCATACAACTAATCGGTGCTATGTTTTTGACAAATTAATTTTTTGACAGGTAAATTTTTAATTTACTATTTTGATAGATGCCCTTTTTACTAATGTCATAACTGAGGAATTCCATTTTCGATAGATGTCATATTGGACATATTATTTTTGACAGATGTTGAATGTTATATTTGACACACGTCATTTAGAAGAGGTGTCATTAATTCACTGACTAATTCACATTGCCGACCATTGCTAATTATTTGATATAATAATTATGAAATAGGATTAAGAAAAAAAACGGGTAAGTGATTTGTTTGCCAAAACCCATTTTTAAAAATATAAACATATCCCATAAATCCTTTATAACATATGTTACTTAAGTAAAGGTTTAATTTATTTCCATAAATAATGAATATTTTTATACAGGGTGTCCGGAAATGACGATGAAAAATTTTAAGGTATGATTCTTCATAAAATGATATGAAAAAAAGTTCATATTAACATAGATCTGGAAATGTTTCCAGAGGGAGCTACTGGCTCTTGAAGATGGTGTCATACAGGTGGTTTTTATTTAATTTATTGGGATCTACTTACAATACAGGAATTAACTTCTATGTATAAGTTAGAGTGATTGGAGGTCACTTTTTGAAAATATCAGGTGACCCATAGTGCAACCAGTGGCGTGGAACAAAGAGGTGCTTAGTTATTTGGGGTCATATTTTTTTTCGATTAGTGTTTTTTTGCTATCTTTTTAATAAATTATGTTTCTTTGAACATTTTTACATAAAAAAGGTTCCCTTGGTATAAAGTCGTATAGTCGACGGTTTTCGAGATAAAGGTATTTAAAAGGACGACTGCAGTGCGTAAATACATTAAACAGGTTATGTAATAAAAATAAAAAGATGTAGTAGGTACAGGGTTTTCCCGTATAATTGCGCACTCCTTAAAAATCTTTATTTTTATAGATAGAAAAAAATAGTTTATATGAAAGTTGCAGGATTTTTCATGGTGTAAGATAGAAAAACAAATAATGATCGGAAAATTAACAAATCACTGTCAACTTCGTTATTGTAAATGGAACACCCTGTATATGATTGAAAATTCAAATTCTGCTAATCTTCCTCTTTTTAAATATATATATAACTTATATATGTTCGGATAAACGAGTTGCAAGTTATTTGAATTTAAAATCTGTTTTTATAAGTCATAGTTAGCCATGGATACATACCTTAAAATTTTTCATCGTCATTTTCGGACGCCCTGTAGTATGTAATTAAACCCTACTTTTTGGTAATTAACACACAAATGTAACTTTTATGCAAGTTACTTCTTATATGAAACACCCTATATAAAATCACATGCACTGTGAAGCTAAATACATACTGCATTTGTATTTATAGCCAAGTAGGTAATTTTTTTTACCTAAAAGTATTCCATTCCTGTTCCTGACATGTTGGGGCTTTACCATAAAATTTAAAAAAAGCTCTCTATTTCTCTCCAAAGTTTCTCCAGTTTCCCAAGTCCTGATAATCCCATCCATCCTAATACAAAAAAGGGTATATAGGTAAACATTTGTTTTTAAAATAAATATAAGCCCAGTTCTAAAGTTCAGTGCAGCCACTTGGAAATGGCAAAATTACCAATAAATTGTGGTTAGTTGTGGTTGTTAAAAAAGTTAAAATATTGGTTGATAATTCTCTCATTGGCTGAAGTATACCAATTTTCAAATAGTAGTTTTCTAAATTCTGTTTAAAATAAGCATCAGCTACATTATTTAAAATGAAACAGCACAGTATATTGTTCTTGAAACTTCAAGACAGGTTTAGCAATATGTGTGGGTGTTCTACACTGTTTGTTTTTTACACTTAATTTAAAACTCTATCACAAGCTAAATGTTTTAGGCCATAATCTTGTTTTTCCATCTAGCATATTGTGTTTACACACCGCAGTCCTGAAACATTAATGAGGAGACATTCGGCACAACTTTGGCTATAAATGAGGATTTTTAAAGAATTTTGGCTATATTGCACATGTCTTCCCATAAAATTTAGCTGATTCAAGAAATAAGGGGGGCAGACTACCAGCAAGGGCTTAATTATGCTGTTGCGTCTCAGTAAAAAGCTGGAGACAATCCCGATTCCAGATTTAACCGCTTCAGACTTTTTTCTTTAGAGCTATTTGAAGAAAAGTGTCTAAGTTAAAAAGCCACAAACATTCTTTAACTAAGGCATGACATGTACTATAAAATCCAGCAAACACTGATTTGCAAAACATGGAACAATAATGCCTTACAGTTTTACAAAAAAAGGGCTTTTGAAAATCTAAATTTGAACAAAAAGACTCTTTTACCTCCCCTAAAATTTTCAGATTTTATTTTAATTTTTTTATAAACTTTTTTTTATTTATTATATCTGTTTTTTTTTTCAAACTTGTCAAAAGTTTTTATCATTTTCAGACATAAAGATTTTTTAGTTTCAGTTTGAGTCAAAAGAGTTGCCTAACCAGAACTTAGCACATGTTCCAAAAGTCCTACTGGCCCAACATGACAATGACGGGGAACAAGGGTTGGGAAAGAATGGGGATATTGAAAAAGTACCGGGTACCCTAAATACATAAATGTACCTGGATTTGACATCACTACAGACAAAAACTTTAAAATCCCAGAACATATGGGTAAAATTAAAAACAAAATATGTTTACATCAGCGCGGTTCTTGGTAGTGTGGCGCGACGGGAAGCTTTTCATTATATTGGTAGCGCCGGCAATTAGTTGACTCAGATGCGGTTTACAATTACAAATGAATTTTTAGGTAAAATTTTTTGGATTTACTGCTTATCTTTTAATTAATCAGGTTACTCTTATATGAAAATAAAGCATTATTATAATTATTTAAAAAACCCCCTTTCCAGAAACTCAGGATACTGGGGGAATTTAAATGGGTGGTAAACAAGTAAGTGTCAAAAATTTAAAAAAAAAACCTTTTTCCCTTGGGGAAATTTAATAACCAATTTTTTTCGTTTTTTTTAAAAAACGTCTTTTTTTCTTTCTTTTTTTTTAGTGAATTTTCCCTAATAAAAACTGCCATTTTAGACCCTGTTTTATTTGATTCTGATCACTAGATGGTAAGGTTTCTTTCAACATTTGTTCAAGGTACCTAAAATATAAATATTTTGAAAAGTTTATGATTTAGCTTTAATATTGGAAGTATAAAATAAAACGAAATAATTATTATGTTTTTACCTTTGAACATTTTCTTTGTTGATGTTATGCCCCCTAATTATTTCTTCTGGTAAGGGAGTATTCATTTTATCTAAAAATTTTTTGCAACAAACAAATTTTTAATAGTTCAAGTAACAAGAAGGGCAAGTTTTATTAACTTTGAGAAACTCTGTAATCATATTTTAGAAACTTAAACATTTTGGGCACATGGTTAAGCTTCATAGTAATAAAATAGATTTTAAGTCGCTTACCCTTTAAATAAGATTCCATATTTATTTTTTCAAAGCATAAAACAAACCCAAAGGAAAAATTTTAAACGGATCAAAATTGAGGTTATTTCATAGTTTTGTTGCTTTTGAGCATTTGAACTACGATTCGCATTTTTAAGATAATGTTTTTGTTTATTCTCAAATTTTAAGAACTGGATATTAAAAACCGCATTTTTCCAGGCTTCTTAGTTTTCATTATAGATGTCGCCCTAAGATTATAATTACCAATAATTAACGATTATTTAAAAAAAGTTCCTAGAAAAAATGACGTTTTCATTTGACAGCCCAACAAAGGTTATTTGCGACACATTTGTATTTTCGAGCTGCAAATAATATAAATAAATCACTTAAAATCAATTGACAACAATAAATTACCTAATTGAACAATAAATTTCGCAAGAGGAATGTGATTGAAACGCATCAATTTAATTATCTATCCGCAGCTCCCAGGGTTAACCTTTAAAAGTTATTGAGAGTTTTGGGAGTTATTTTTAGTTCGTTTTTAAAATTCTGGCACGTGAATCTATGACTGTAAAATTGAGGGAGAGTATGGCCAAAGAGGAGGACTACGACAAACTCCCAGATAAAGATGCTGCCAAGGAGTTTTATGCTAAGTATGAGCCGAAGGAAATACTTGGAAGGTGGGTAGATATTTCCTTTGTTGTTATTAGGCATGGTGTTTTTGTATCTTGGTTATGTTGGCCCATGAGAAGAGCTTATGAATTAACTTTATATTTACCATAATTATTTTAAACCATAAGGTGAAAATTTGGAGCCTTCTTGCTTGTTTCTTGTGTGTTGCCATAACGAGTAACAGCTTTATTTTTTTTAATTGAACTTTAATGTCAATAGATTTTATGTGAAGAGTTGGGGTAAGCTTACCATTCTATATTTTATAGGACAGTCCTTTGTTTAACATTTAAATCTTTTGTTTAAATAAGACAAGATGTTATACTTAATGTCCTGTATTGCATTTGACTGATATTAATGCAATACACAACACTAAGTAAACTTTATATTGGTTACTTTAAGCTGTTTATATGTCCTTCAGTATCTTTATTAGTAATAAGCTACGTTTTAAAAAAAGTTTTATTAAATTTTGGTTACATTTATTTCAAGTAAACTTGGTTCATCGAAACGGAATTGATCATTAAGCCTTCCTATTTAAAATGTATTGTGATCAGTTATCACATTGATGTATTTACAATCTGTGGCTTTGTTATTAAATATTTTTAAGTTTTAAAGGAGCCAAAAACTTTTGTGGCATCAATATTTTTAGTTTATTCTGATGGATTTTGTCTATGACTTTGTCTGGTTAGTATTTTAACACCACCATTTAGTAAGGGCACACATTCTTATTTTAGCATATTTCACTTAGTAATGTCATATGTTATTTTTGCATGGTATTATATTTGTCACATGGATAAAAAAGACTCACTTTACGAAGAAAGACATTACCCATTTATAATTGGTGTTAATTTTCCTGCTTTTGGGCAAACATTTAAGGAACTTCAAGGGCAGATCTAGGATTCTCAAACTTTTTATCTAAAGTGTAAGACATGGGGCCCACACCAAATATATACCAGACGCTAGTGGCCTCAACTGGGGAACAGTTTGGTAAAGAAAATTTTTATTTTGGAATTTGCAAAAAAAAGTTGATTTTTTTTGGCCCCTCAGAGAAATCCTAAGTTTCTAAGGTGAATCCTCTATTTTGATTTTTTTTGTGAGTTTGATTAAGTTTTATAGCCAAACCCCAAATTTCACATAAATATCTATCTGTGTTTTTCTTAAAATAAGACTCATCTGAAACAATTGCATATGATAATTGTTGAGTGAATTTTTTTTAACTGGCTATGGTTTTTAGAAAAACAAATTATTTTGCGAAATTGGAATTTTATGATAAAAGGAGAAGGGTTCATAAGGGCGGTTTTTGGCCCTAACAGAAAATTATTCTAATGGCTTGAAATATATTTTATGAACCTTTGTTATCAGTGGATTTTATTGTTGCTTTAGGGCAATTACATCGTCTGATTTGGTTCCTGTTTTTCAAAAAGTAACGCATTTTTTTAGTATTTATGCTTGATGATGTAATTTTACGTCGAAACGTTTAATAACATAAGAAGTCTGATACATATCCGTTTTAAGAATGATGAGCCCTTTTAAAATCCGAAATAAAACATGAAGGGTCCGTATTTAAAAAAATAAAGTTGATGATGGGCCCAAAAAATTGAAACGTCGGGTTCAAAAACTAATAATGCCATTTTGTAGAAAGAAAAAGTGGCAATACAAAAGTGTAATTTATTTCGTAAAATCTTTTTAAATAAAGTTAGAAAAAAATAAAGATAAATTTTAAAAATTTCGTTTTTTTTTCGTATATTTTCGAAAGTAGTCGAAATTTTCTTAATTTTTAAACATAATTTGATTGAGCACCAAATTGCGCAACTTTGCCACAATTTAAACTTTTTCGTATCTCTTATAGTTTCCAAGATCCCAATGGTCACCCTCGAATTTGGGACACCCTGTACATGTAAAAAATAAATAAAATACGATTAAATCTTTAATAAGTGGCACACTTTTATGTACAATGTTCATACAGAATCCTACCAAAATCATCAAATATGCCTTTAGTAGGCAGCTTTAGAGAAGCAATACATAATATTTTAACGTAATTAGTACCATGGATAGAAATGCCTATGGAATAATACTCGGAATAATATAAAGTTAATTTCTGAAACATCTTTTTTTGCAAATTCCAAAATGATTTTTTTTTACAAAAGTGTTCCACTTGAGGCCTATAGCATTTGGTATATATTTGCTGTGGGTCTCATGTCTTACTTTTAGATAAAAAATATGAAAGTTCTGGATTTGTGTATCTATAGTAGACTTCTACAGATAAGTCAAAATTAAAGTTTTAGAAAAGGATATAAAATTTGTTCATTTTTTTTTGCTTGCCATTTTTAAACAAAGTCTTCACTTGGGTTTGTAACCATGATTACTGACTTTTTGAACCAATGCAATTTACATTTTTTGTTCACTTGTCATTCCCAAATCAAAATGAACAGTTTATAGTCAAGGAGGATTGTTAAATATTTTTATTCACTGGTAGAGTATAAAAGTGTGGTAAGAAATGCTTTTTTTATACCCTTAATATTGGCAATTTTCCATAAGCAGTTTTTTTATTAGCTATATTTTATAGGTTTTATTTATATATTATTATTGGTTGACTTTTATTATTGTTTCCTATTTTAAACTAAACATTCGTATTTAATGCTAAATTACCTGGTAATGATAAGTTAACTTGTAAAATGGTTTTTATGATATTTTGCTTTATTTGCTCTAAAAATCTTAAGTAATGAATAAAAATTACTTTTTTGCTTGGTAAATATTATATTTCAGCAGAAAAAGTAATTGGTAAAAACTAAAGCAATAATAAATATTTACTAATGTTAAAAAGGTATAAAAAAGAAAGATATATAGACTCATGAGTGTTTTTAAATATCGTTTAAGTCATCAGGGTTCTTTTATCTTAAATGCAACACTTATATATTAATATTACATTGTTAAAATTTCAAATACACAAATGTTTTTTACTTACTAGCTAAAAGGGGCAAAGAATGTAATAAATAAGTTACTGCAATAATTATATTGAAGGGAGATAATTATTTTCTTATGTAAAATAATGGATTTTCTTTTGTTGTTTTATGTGTTCTGTGGTTGTATTTAATATATATTTTATTATTTGTATATATGTAAATTATATCAGTATTTTGTTTCCATTTTATTAAAAAAAAAGTCTTTTTAGCTCTTACAAGGAGACGGCACGGCCTTGGGGTTGGCGATTTGGCTCAATGTTTTTGTGGTGTTAGAGTGCATTTGGTATATCACAATATTAAAATACTAAGGCGCACTATTAAGAAAATCCGGCAAAAAAAACCTTTTAAGTTTTTTCGTGTAGCATACGTACTTAAAATGTAACACCATTGTCAAACAGCTATGTGGCTCAGGCGGTTGTGTTCCAGACTTCTAACCCGAAGGTTCCGGGTTCGATTTTGCTCCATGCGTTACTTTTTTTTACGTAATTAATTATTTTTAATATTATTAATCTGATTTTTTTTTTAGTTTAGTAGTGTTTTTTTATTCACAATTAGAGAAAATAAAATAAAATATTCTGAAGCCATTTTGCATTACATATGTATTTACATTATAATTATTGGCAAAAACCAGAGTGATAGTTATTATAGAAACATTCAAAACAGTAATTATTACAACACACGGGGTTTGTAAGGTAATCATTGAAAAACATAGGTACATCATTTACATTCATAAAAACGATTCTGTCAGTACATAGTTTTGAGGCATAGATATGTAAATTAATGTTATAATTATTTAACTAAATTTAAGAAGTATTTTAAAGATTAATAATATTAAAAATAATTCGTTACGTAAAAAAAAGTAAGGCATGGAGAAGAATCGAACCCAGAACCTTCGGGTTAGAACTCTCGGACGCTACTGCCTGAGCCACTTAGCGATTTGACAAAAATATTACATTTTCAGTATATATGCTACACAAAAAAAAATTAAAAAATTAAAACGTTTTTTTGTGGAATTTTCTCTATAGTGCGCCTTAGTATTTTAATATTATGATATACCAAGTGCATTCTATCACCACAAAAAAAATTGAGCCTCCTTCTTAATTATTTTTGTTTTATTTTTGTAGGTATATTAGCTTTTATGTGTCAATGCAAACTTCTTAAGTTTTACCTAATCCAACGTATTTATATCTTGTTGTTAACATTATAATTATAACTATTTACTTTACTTTAAAAACCAATATAAGTAGTTTAAGTATAGAGTGTTTTATGCACAGTTTATTAATTTGTAGGAGTTTAAGAAAAACGACATGTTTTTATTATTCATAAGTAAATAAATCAAATTCAAGCAGATATCACCTAAGAAACTGTTAATTTGTCTTTGAATATTTAAGTTTTTTTTTCTTTAAAATTTTATTTACTTACTTATTTAAATTAATTAATTTTAAACTATGATTAAATTAAATTGCAAACTTTTTTTTAATACAGTATCCAAAAAAAACCTGTTTATAAGATCAGTTATTTTGTACAACTCATATTATTCATGATATACAGGGTGGCCGGCCATATTTTGACCCATTTTAATCGAGAATAACTTTGGAACAAATAAAGGTATCAAGATGCGGTTTTTGCAGATGCACTTATATTTCTTTAAAGTTTATTCTCGTACCTTCACGATTTTATTGTGACATTCCATTAGCTCAAAAACAAAATGGCCGATTTTCCATTATAGGACAACTATGTTATTTTAAATGGAACACCCTGTATATGTTTCTATATTTTCAAAATTTAATCTTTCCCTTTAAAAAAATGTAACACAAGCTATGGTTATCTCAAAAAACAACGTATTTATTGACCTTCGAAAAATTGACTGCATGTCGACCAACAATATTATTTAACAATTAAAATTTGCTTCATATGTTACAAAAAAAAGGATCGCCAAAGGTTTAGGTTATTCACAAAATAATAGTTATAATAAGGTTACATTACTTTTTAAAAACGACTGTAAATGTTGAAAATGCCTTCCGCCGACTTCGACGCACTTATTTAAATTCGAAAAAAACTTATTAAAACTATTGACTAAAAATTCTTCAGGAATATTTTCTATTATGTTTCGGATATTAATTTTTAATTGCTCTAAATTTTGGGGAAGTGGACTATAACACCTCTCTTTCACATATCCCCACAAAAAAAATCTGGAACAGTCAAATCTGGTGAACGAGGTGGCCAGGAAATAGGGCCTCCTCTTCCAATCCACCGGTTTCCAAAAACGTTGGTCAGTGAATCCTTGGTAATGTTAGCATAATGTGGTGTAGCCCCATCTTGTTGAAAATAGACGAAATTCAATAGATTTTCTTCTTGCAATTGGGGATAAAAATATTTCCAGCATATCAACGTAAGTCCAAGAGGTTACAGTTGGTTCATGAAAAAAAAATGGCCCATAAATTTTTTGCTTTGACATACCACACCAGACTGTGACTTTTGGCGAATCTCTAACGTGTTCGTTATATTGTCGAGGATTTTCTGTTACCCAAAACCTGCAGTTATGCTTATTTACTTTTCCATTGAGGTGAAATGTGGCTTCGTCTGACATTATTAGTCTATCCAAAAAATGTATATTGTTCCTTACTAAATTTTGAATTCTCTGGCAAAATTCCACCCTTTGTGGAAAATCAGTTTCTTTTATTTCTTGTAACATTTGAATTTTGTATGGCTTTAATTTAAGTTCTTTTTTCATGATTTCTTGTACTGTAGTTTTAGGAATATGAACTTGAGATTTTTCTTGTTGACAATGTTGGATCTTCCTGAGTTATCTCCAGAATTTGTAACGTTTTATTTAGCAAATTCTCATTGTTTACTAATTTCTTTTTACGAGCTAAAGATCCTGTACTCCAGAATTTTCTGTACCAGATTTTAATTGAATTTTTTGTGGGTGGAGCTTTATTAAACATGTTTCTAAATCTTCGCTGGGTTTCTTTTACTGATTTGGTTTCGGCAAACATAATACATTTTCCTTTTTCGCTTAACGAGAACATTTTGCGCTTCCTAATTAAAATAACTTGTCAAAAATGACCAACAATGGCTGACAATGAGGCTTGTTGCTGTTATGGAAACGAGATAACTTTGTTTCCACAGGCGACTTTTCAAAAAATCCTTTTAAAATAATATTCCTATTCGACATACAGTCAATTCTTTAGAGGTCAATAAATGCGTTATTTTTTAAGATAACCATAGCTTGTGTTACATTTTTTTAAAGGGGAAAGATTAAATTTTAAAAATATTGAAACATATACAGGGTGTTCCATTAAAAATAACAAAGTTGTCCTATATCGGAAACTCGGCCATTTTGTTTTTGAGCTAATGGAATGTCACATAACAATGGTAAAGATACGAGAATAAACTTTAAAGAAATATAAGTATATTTGCGAAAACCGCATCTTGATATCTTTATTTGTTCAAAAGTTATTCGCGATCAAAATGGGTCAAAATATGGACGGCCACCCTGTATCAGCTTTAATTGTATATATATTTTTTGTATATGTAGGGGTATTTCCTCCACGGTAAGAAGATGTATTGAAAAAGAAACAGGCAAAGAATACGCTGCAAAAATCATTGATCTAAGTAATGACGACTCTTCAGTAGAAGCCACTAGACAAGAAATAAATATTTTGCGAGTAGTTGCAGGTCACCCTTATATTAGTAAGTATATAAAAGTGTAAAAAGCAAGGTAAAATGGGATTCAGAATTTATTCCTAAAAATTTAAGACTATATGAATAACATAATCAATATCGACAAAATTAAATTTATAGAAAATTAACTTCTTACAAAGTAATTTACCAATACAGTAATAAACCCAGATTATGGCTTTATAAAAATACATTTGTATAAATAATAATGGCAAATCCAACATCCAAGTACCTACAGAGCATAAAAAATTAAAATAAGTTAGTTTAATCTCAATCACTAAACAGAAATGTAGTCTCTTAGTGTCTATTTTTTGTATAAATCAAGTAATTTTGGTAAAAACTATTTTTATTGTTATCTTTTAATCCATATCATTTAATATATCTTAAAAACCCCTTGGTTTATTCTAGGCAATAGATTTTAAAAGAAAATTAATATTTTAGATGTGCTGATGATGGTTTAACCAAATAAACCGAAACTTCAATATAAAATTTTAAAATAATTGACCAAAAATCTCAAAAAAAGTAATAATTGTTTTAAACGGTCAGGCAAATAAGTGCAGTTTGAGTAATCAGGGCGATTTCAAAGTTGACGCATTTTTTTTAACTTTGTATAGAACTCATTAAAATAAACAACTTTTTCAAATAACTTTTTCAAAATACTGTAAAATAAGAAACTTACTTTCATTTAGTGTGTCAAATACGGTCCTGTTGGAAATTTGTAATTCCATTTTGTCCATGGCCAGAATTTTTGTGAAAAAATGTTGACCATTTTCATCTCTTGTAAAAACCATTCACAAAACTGAACCCGACGTAAGACGTTTTCTGGCTGTAGTGCTTGAACACGTTGAACGTGAAAGGGACAACTGATTTTCCCGGAATAATGTCCACACTTTTTTTTGACTTAAACTGACCTGACTTGCAATCACTTGAGTACTTGTTGATGGATCTTCGCCGATAAGATATAAAATGTGTTATTCCCTTTGCAAATTTTTATGATTTCTCCCTCTTCTTGCATGCTCTCCACGATGCTCCCGCAAATCCCCAGTATCCCTAACGTGTTAAACAAGGTTTATAAAACACCTGGGTCCAGGATGAGCCCGTAAGGGAAACCGTCACGCGTACAATCTCGAAGCAACGGCGGCAAATTGACGACACTGTCCATAAATAAGCTTCATATTATCATGTATTTATTGTTTTTTTATTGTGCCATTTTCGCAATTTATTAATGATTTAAAATCTAACTCACCTCATCCGGTAAAAGCAAAGCGACAGATTTATAATGCATGATTAACAAGGCAAAAAACAAACGTAAATAAGAAATAAACTATCTTATGATGCCCAGGCCCGCACTAGACACATTTTCAAATAAATTTATGTAGCTTTATTTTTGGGTTTTTGAAAAAAAAATCTAATTTAAAAAGTTGCTTATTTTAACATTTTTTTAAAGTTAAAAAAGGCCTCAACTTAGAAATCACTCTGTATTTTATATTATATTTTAAATTTTAGTTGAGCTTCAAGATGTATTTGAATCTACAACGTTTATGTTCTTAGTATTTGAATTGTGCAAACATGGGGAATTATTTGATTATCTTACATCTGTTGTGACATTGAGTGAGAAAAAAACTAGATATATCATGAGACAAGTATTTGAGGGTGTCCAACATATACATTCTAGAGGAGTAGTTCATAGGTAAGTTAAGGTTGATAAATTTAAGCTTTAAAGATACAATGTTAATGTTTCTATTAGAACCTTCGATTTCTAAAAGGTTTTTATTAAGAAAGAAATTAGTCAAACTTTGACAAGAACAGGTTAATTTCAGATAAATGGACCATTTACACTTTACATTAAGTGCAAAAAGGCACGTTTTTGCGATTTTTTTAGACGACACAGTTAAAGTCGATTTGTTAAAACTACTGCTACATTAAAGTATAATATTCGAAAAATATTATTTCATTTCAGGGATTTAAAACCAGAAAACATTCTTTTGGACGATAACTTAAATGTCAAAATTACAGATTTCGGTTTTGCAAGAAAATTGGAAAATGGAGATTTGTTGCATGGTAAGTGCCTGTAGGTATAATAGTAAAGAAGTGTAAATGAGAAAGAAGTAAAATATGACTACAAATGAAGACCACAGGGGAAAACAGAGAATTTCACAAAATATCAAAAATTGAGTTAGTATCGTCATCTAGTAGAGAAACATCTAAATTTTATAACAAAGACATCTCCTGTAGAAGAACACGGCAACCTTGCAAAGACAATTATAGATCACTATAGACAAAGAAAATGTAAAATTTTTGGTTATAGTTTGAGTCCGGAAATCCTTGAAGGTCCATCGAAGGAATATACGTGCAACGCTGCCATATAAAGCATTTGCCAAACCAATAAAAGAAGTAACAGAAAGTAATCTTAATTTTATTTTTTTATATTTTTTTCTTTATTTGGGTAATAATAAAATTTTAATTATTTAAACATGTACTGTGGAAAATTATTTCCTAAAATATATTAGTACCTAGTATAAGAATACAAGTTGATAAACATGATTTGAAATTTTTACAAATTCAATTTTTTTTAATTATAAGACATTACATAAGAAGAAATGTTTGTATAGGCTCACCTAAATTTAATTAATTTTTTTTATAAATAAAATCCAAATAAACGCATGTATTTTTTAGTTTTTTGCTATTTGCAAATAAAGTGAGAATTATTAATTAAAGTGTGGCCATTAAAGAAGTAAAAAACGGCTAGTTTTTGGTTAAATAAAAAACGTTTTTGTTTAATTCATAGCATATCATTGCCATTTGTGCGTTGGATTTGTTTGTGTTTTCCCCCGTGGTAATTAAAATTGGTATTTTGTAAAATGTCGGAAAATCTATGTCAATATTTGACTCCGCCGAGTGAGTCGAAGAGCAGATAAAGTTAGACTTTTTCGTTTTCCCTACAAGAATAGTACACTATGTAAGCAAGGTTATAAACTGTTGTGATTTATCTATGTATATTAAAATTATTTAGACTAATAAATACCTTATAATTATATGATCGACACTTTAAATTTATTCGGTGTTTAGAGAACCTTTTGATAATTATTAATTAAATATTTGATATTTAAAAGAGGACCGCAAAAATCGCTTAAAACAGCCTGTTTTTTCATATTTATTATTTAAAAAATTTTTCGTTTTTTGCAAATTTTTAAAAATCACTTTTATTTAGGGTTGAAAGATGCCAAACAAAAAATTGCAAAAAAAAGAGGGTTTAAAAATGCAAGCAAATGGACTTTGAAAAATAAAAAAAATTACATTTTCCACCCCAAGGTTTGTAAATCCCCATGAACTATGTGGAAAATATCCCCAAAATATTTAAAATCATGTACAACTTTAAAAATTGAAAAAAAATCAGATTTTTGAATATCTAACAAAAAAATAAATGTATATGATAGTCAACCTTTTCTAAGGGTAAAACTACCCTTATCAGTGAGAAAAATGAATGAAATCTAGCTTTTTAAAAAAAAAAATCTTATTTCTATTTTTTTTATCCAAGTATAAAAACCACCCCGCGGGGAAATTCATCCCAAGTTAAAAAAATTCATGGTATATTTGAGACATTCCAAAACATCCAAATATATGTTTTATTATTTTAATATTTATATGATTTTATACATTTAAGGGTGAATTAACCCCCTTTAAGGAGCTTTGATTAGAAATGAACTCGAAAAACCTAAGAAGGCCTATTTTATACATCTGGGATGGAAAATATGAGGCCAAAACCTTTTTTGCATAAGCTAACATTTTATTCAATTTTTCTGATAATGTGGGTTTTTTCCCTGAATTTTAGGAGGGTTTATTATCAAAACCCGCCAAACTGTCCATCATATTTGAGTATCCCAAAACATCTTAAATTTTTTTCAAATTTTAAATATTTTTTACATTTTAGGGGATGAATTAACCCCTTGCAGGGGTGGTTTTGGTTAAAAGTAAACGGAAAATCAGTTACACCTGGTTTATATACTTGGATCAAAAAAATACCAACCAAGACTTTTCTTGAAAAGCTAGTATTTTATTTAATTTTTCCTATTGATTGGGTAGTTCCACCCTTAGAATAGGGTAATAGTTATCATAAACATTTATTTCTTATTGCTGTCCTAAAAACCGTGTTTTAATTTTTGAAGTTGTATACGATTTTATATATTTTGGGATGATTGCACCCCACATAGTCCATGGGGGTTGGTTTACAACCTTCTAAAAAGGAATGTATTATTTCATTTTCCGGTCCATTGGCAACAAAAATCGAGGAGAAGAAACTTTTAATAATTTTTCCAAGTCTTCAGATTTGGGATTTTTCAACCCTTAAACGGGGGTGTTTTTTTAAAATTTGCAAAAAACGAAAAGCAATGCTCATCTTATTTTTTTTGCAACGAGTAATTTATAATAAAATTTATGTTTGCATGTTTTTTCTCACCTCTTTGTAAATTCTGAAAAAAAAAATTGTTGGGTTATTTATGATTAAAAAAGGTCCTATATTTATTTTTAGGACTAAAATAAATTTTAAAAAATTAAGTTCCGGGGGGATTGGAAGCCACTTACACTGGGACATATATGGGAAACAATTTATGTCGCGCGTTAATGTTAATTAGATAGTAATTTTCTTCTTATTCAATTGTATTTTATATTCCTGCTTAAATAATCGGTATATTTAACTACGCACGGTACCTCTGAAGCCTGGGTAAGATTAATAAAAATGTAAAAGGTAATGCGGCGCGGTATTCGAATACTTCATGTTTGTAGTAATGCAAAATCCAGTTTGAATTGAATTTGTATCTGCTCCCTTTCTCAAGATTTACAAAAAAAATCTTTTAAATTTAATAGAATTTGTTTTTATTTATTTTAAAAATAAAAATGCATTCATTTAAGTTTCGCAATTTCTAGCAATTTGTTTCATATTTCACGTGTAAAGACAAATATTTCATTTTTTTTTAAATATCAATTTTAAGATTTAACAAAAAAAAATTCTAAAAAACTTTTTATCGAAAAATTAACATTTTTAATTTTTTTATTACTTTATTTTTAATAAACTTAGAAAATAAAAATATTGGTTAAATTAAAAAAAAATATTTATGTTGATTTTACATCCCAAAAAAGTGGGGTCAGGTCGTGATTTTAAACAATTACCAAAATTTTAGAATAAATAATTGTTTTTTATATTTTTTAATAAATAGGTATTTGAGTAATTTTTAAAAAAACTATAAATTTTAGACCCAGCAACCCTTATACTATAAATAAAGTTTTATAATAAAAGAGGTTATACGAATCAAATAAAAAACCGCATTTAAATCCATCTTACAGCAAAAAAAAATTCATCGTGCATTACTTGTTTTCTCGACTAATATATGTATGTGCAAAAAAGCAGTGTGTTGTTTTTAACATTTTGTGGAGGGAGCCTACGTTTAAATAGACTATGACATAGTAAGAAGTCAAAACGGCAACGCTGAGAGGTACTAGTATAAAAATTAAATATTCTAATAAAATTGATTGTCGGCAAAAAAATACAAAGAGACTGCTCATAGTTATAACAAATTTCTTTGCCTTGTATCTAAGTCTAAAATATGAGACACAGGGGAAAAACAGGAAATGTCCATCGGCAAACTCACAGGAACAAGGAATGTCGTTGTAAATTATCGGTTCTAATCTTACTAAATTTAAAGATCTGCAAGTTCTGAAAGTGTTCTGCACTAGGGATGCGCGATGTTCATTGATGGTCTAAAAACATCGATGGTGGGTTGATCGATGATCAATGTTTTGCCATTGATGGTGGGGTATCGAAAACATCGATAATAACATGATGTTACCTTCTAACCTCGATATTTTTTGCAAATGTAAAAAAGCAACAATATTTTAAAAACAAATAATCTTAAGGATATACTAAAAATTTTTATGATGTGTCTTTCTTTGTTATCTAAAGTTTGTTTATGGTTTTGCCCATTTATTTATAAATAAATAATAATTAAATGTTAAAAGATTCAAGAAGTATTTTTAAAAAAGTAGAAAAATTTTAAACAGTTTAAAACGTCAAGCAACTGAATCTTGCAATTTATTTATACGCACTACCTGCAATTTTGTATTAAAACTAAGACCTATATTATTAGAATTCATATTATTAGACAAAATATTATTGGATTTTATTATGTAATTAATTAATATAATTCAATATTATTAGCCACCCCTGATAATGAATTTTTCTTAATTCCGAGCCGAGCCGCACTCTAAAAGATTATAGTGTCGCTGCTTTTCTGGGGCGCCTTTGCAGTTGGCGGTACGCTATGGATGCTAATAATGCTAACAGACCATGAACGAACAATCGCATCGTACCATCAGTTAGAAAAATCGATGTTGTATGTTCGATTATCGTTAACCGATGGTAATAAACCATTTGCCCCCGGAAAAATTTGAAAGGACTATGGCTTAAAAAAAAACACAACAAATTGGTAAAGGCAAAAGATTTATTGGGAAGCCTTGTTATTCTCAGGGGGGATGAAGGCCCCAAAAATCATTATGGGCCAAAAATATAAAGGGTGTGAACCAAATCCGATCGGTCGCGGTGGAAGGGTATTATACCCGCTCATTTTTAAACCTGCCATAGTCAATCCGAACAGCTAAATAAAAGACTCACTATGAGGTTAGAGCCCATATGAATATTTTCTGGGCATGCACAGCCGCTTCTAGTCGGTCAATAATTTTCATGGAACAAAAAAAAAAAGAATATCAAAAAATGTCTGGCCCCGCTGTAGGCACCTGCATTTGATTTTTCCTAAATTTATCATGCTGTGCTCGTGATAACTTGTCGATCAAAATATAAGGAATTGAAATTGGTTTATTCTTCTTTTTTTTTTAATTTTAGCGAGTGTCTAAGAGTGTCGTATTTTTCTAAATTGTTTTGTTATTGTTAGCTTGGTTATTTCTGTTGTTACTGTTATCGTTATTTTACTGTTGTCATTTAAATTTTTTTATCAAGATGGCGTTGTGGCCCTTTTTTGATGTTTTGATAATGAACGGACAATGAAGAACCCTTTTTCTGAGGGGAGCCGTCGAAATTTTTAAATAAGGACTTACATGTTCAAGCACAAAAACTTATTTTAAATATTTACACTTGCTTAAAAGTGAAAATCGTGGGGCATCACAAAACAAAAATTTTAAAAAGGATATGTTTCACAAAAACTTGCTCATACTACAATTTACACAGTTATTAGAAAGGAGATCCATCGACCATTCCGTAAAGCGAAAAAGAGCTAACCAGAAGCCTTAAAAAGTTGATAATGGCGCCAAAGAAGTTATACGCCGAATAGTTTATCAATTTTAGAAGAAAAAAAAAGTCCCAACATTAAAATTTCCGGGGAAAAGTTTTGGGATTATCCAGATTAGAAATATAAATCTTTGGACACCTTTAATATTTTTAATTGGGGGGCTTCAAGTACAAAAAATTAAACCAAAGGATGGTTATAATGGAATCTCTCGTATCGTAGCATGGCGGCAAGAATATTTACGAAAATTAAGGAATATCGCCAATCAAAAAGGGAGATATGTACCTGGAGGAAATTTTGGTTCGACCACATGATCTTGTTAAATATGGTTGGGTGGATAATGGTAATAAGTGTAAAATTAAAGGGCCCTGTTTTCCGGAAAAAGTAATTATATTACCAAGCAATAAAGGTTTTGTTCCTAATTAAATTTATTATTGTCAGTTAAAAATATAAAGAATTCATAGGCTGACTACCAGAAGATATGACCCCAGCTATTCAAAAGTGGTTTATTGAACAGTTGTTTCCGAGTCTGTCTCCAAATTCTGTCATTTTTGGACAAAAGCGTTTATCTTCCGTTTAGACAACAAAGTTCCCAATAGCAACACAAAAAGGGATGATATTCTTAAATTTATGAAAGTAAACATGGAAATTCCTCAAAAAATCTACAAAAAATGTTATTGGAAGCTTAAAAAAAAAAACTTTAAAAAGAAATATGTTATTGACAAATTATTTGAAGCACATGGTCATACCATTTTACGTCTTCCCCCTTTTTTACTGCGTATTTAATCCCATCGAGATGATTTAATATCAAGAACAAACTAAGGAAATAAATCAAACCCCAACTCAAAGTCTTTTGTAGAAAAAAATAAGGACAGTTGTTAATGAATAAATGAAAAGGGTATATGGATAAATGTGTTCAGCATGTCATAGTGAAAAAAAATGAATATTATTTACTAGTAAATGACAGTGTTATATGGATGAAATTGTTTGATGTCATAGTGAAAAAATGAATATTGTATTTTGGCCTTACCCCTTATTTATTAAACCCAAATTCTGATTCAAGCTCTGAAAATTTTAATTTTGACTTTTCATCAATTATAGGAAATAAAATTTAAAAGGGTGAGTGTTTTTCTTTTTATATTTCTTATAATTATATAATACCTATAATTAAAAAAATGAGTTTAACTATAAATAATGAAAATAAATTTTTTATTTTTTTAAATGCTGCCCCCATCCTTATAAAGAAAATGCCGCCCAACCGGCGTTTCGTTTTTTGTTTATTGACTTGTATAGACTTTACCTACCTAAATTTTGAATTTTAAAGTTCCAAACTTTTTAAAAAGATATTTTTTAATGAATTTTGTGACATTCTGTCTTTTTTCCCTGTGGTCTTTAAATATATAATTGCATAATTGCAACTATGATATGTTTTTTTTGTAGACCTTTGTGGCACTCCGGGGTATTTAGCTCCAGAAAACCCTCAAAACTAATATGTACGATGACGCTCCAGGCTATTCGTTTGAAGTAGATATGTAGGTACAAACATTTCCCGGGCTTTACTCACTTGCGTTAATTAATTTCATATGTTTTATCTCTTACAGATGGGCGTGTGGCGTCATAATGTATACATTGTAAGTAAACAATTAAAGAAATTATAAGCTAGAGCAGACAGTTACATTGAAACATGTAATGTCCCAATTTTGTTATATTTAAATATTAAACAACTTATAGATATTAGAAAAAAAGGTTTCTCTTAGAGTGATCCAGTGGACATGTTACAGATGATAACTTAAGAGTCCATTCGCGCCGCGAAAATTGGATCCAATTTGGGGTTCGGGGCATAATGTTTTTCTCAAAAAAGGTATAAGTTATCGATAATTTTCAAAAAATATATGAAAGCCAACACTTAAACTAGGCTTCTGCTGTAATAGTTTTTAAATTTGGATTTAGTTTTTAATATTTCCTTGGTTTAAAATCCCCTAAAATCGGTTATGTTTAGATACTATTTTCTCTTAACCCCGGCTCATATTTCAAAAATCCGTTACAACAGAGCATAATTATTTCCTTACCTTTAAAATGGTGTTAATTTATGTCATTTAAGTAAAAAAAAGTTACCGAAAAACGTTATCTTTTGTAGGCTTGAATCGGAAACAACATTGGGATCGATTAAACGAATTTGGAAGAACCTAAATAAAATAAGGGTGGCCGGCCATATTTTGACCCATTTTAATCGAGAATAACTTTGGAACAAATAAAGGAAAATTCGGTTTTTTTCAAAATGCACTTATATTTTTTTTAAAAATTTATTCGTACCTTCACGATTTTTTGTGTCTTTTATTACTCAAAAAAAAAAATATTTTCCATTATAGGACAAATTTATTTTAAATGGAACACCCGTATATTTT
>JAHBCN010001319.1:0-122387 GCA_019359885.1 Listronotus oregonensis | reverse complement strand
CCTTTTTAATTAAGTTAAAAGGGATCGAACCGTAAAAACAACAGATACGTACGGTCTTTTGGCAATTTAAAAAGTAGTATCCCCTCAACGTTCGTCTCATTAAGGGTGATTCAGAGGAAATATAATACCCTTCGAGGTACCAAAAGTCGGGGTCCAAAATAAAACCCAAAAAAGCGTTTAAAAAAGGATCAAAGGCCCTTTTCCCAAATTAAAATGTTAAAAATTTTTTAAAGTTTTTTTTTAAATTGGCAAAAATAAATTTAAGAAAAAAAATTTTTTAAAATTTTAAAAACAAAAAAATTTTTTAAATACCATTTTGTTTATTTTTTTTTTAAATTTTTTGTTTAAAATAAAATCAGAACTTTCCATTTTTTGGTAATTTTTTTAAACCCAAAACCGAAAAAGGTTGTATATGTTTGTAAAGATAAATTTTTCTAAAAAGACAAAACTAAGATTTTTTTAAAAATTAAAAGTTTTTTTTAAAAAAAAGGGGAAAATTGTTCCAAAATGGAAAATTTAGGTAGTAGTTCTCCAGTTCTCCACTAGTTTTCTACAAGTTGCTTGACCAAGGCAGCAACAAATCTTCCACTTTTAGTTGTCAACTTTCTTGATCTTTACTGACCTCTGCGAAACTAAAATTAATGAAGATTTGTCTCTTCACAAGTGGAAGACAGAAAAAGTTGCTGTATTTTGTAGAAAAAGCAACAAATTACCGCCACTTGTGGAAAACTTTGGAAACAGGCTTAGCGAGAACTTTTCTTCCTGTCATTCAATCGACTAAGTACTAAAATTCGTTATGACGTTATAAGTAAAAAAAATAGATATGGAATTGGGATGAGCCACAAGGCACATATTATGCACGCATAAAATTATGCCAAGCTGAGCCATCTGGTGGTATAAGGTCACCACACTCTTTAAGGTTAAGTTACTTATACTGTTACAGGGCAGCTGCAAAAACAGCGCTTGTCGTGTTTAAGTAAGCGATTTAGAAACAGTGGGTACATTGACAGGTAGTTTCCATTCCAACCGATGGGTGACGGTGTATTACACGATCCCTTTCCTGTTTTAACCAAACTTGTGATCGTTCTAAACCATTTTCGATCCCTAAAAAAAAAGCAGAAACCCTTTGCCCCGTTCCAACCGTCTTTTTGTACTGACAAAAGTAATTCTAAGAAAAAAAATGCTTTACATTTTTTTTTGAAAACTAATTTTTTCGGTTATTCGCGATTAAAAGTACAGTTTTTCGACAAAACATCGACTTTTTTTAATGGGTTTTTGCGAATAATTTTCAAAAATGTGCATTTCATCAAAAAACTGTAGAGAGGAAAATTGTAGCTTAAAAAAAAAATCTTATTTTATAATTTCTCTACAACCAATACGGACCGAGCTACGGCTTCTTAATGGTTAGCTTTTGTTCGTCAAATGCTAAATTTAAAATTCAAAGTCAAAAAAGGGAGTTTTTTTTAAATTTTTTTCTCCTAATTAAAATTGAGCTTTGCCCTTTTGCGATTCCCTTATAAATGTATTACTAATACATCCTAGTTTTTTAAACCGATTTAAAATGTTTTTTTTTTAGAAAAATTGGAGCCAAAAAATTGAAAAACAATTTCCAAAAATTTTTTTGTAAAATAAGCCTTTTTTTTAAAAAAAAGACCCCCAAAAATCTGGAGATACGAAAAAATGCTAGAGTACCAAATTGTAGTTTTTTTTTTTTAAAAAAGATTTTCATTTGTAAAAGATTTTCTGTAAAATAAATATTTGGAAATTTTTGGCCCCTTTTAAAAAATTGTGATGGGCAAAGGGGGGCCGGGGAAAAGACCGGGCTAGTCTTGGTCTTGGTCTTGGTCTTGGTCAAAAAGTCTGGTCTTGGTCTTGGTCTTGCAAGTCTGGTCTTGGTCTTGGTCTTGCCCCCCCGGTCTTGGTCTTGGTCTTGGTCTTGCTGAAAGAGTCTTGCCGGTTTTTTTTTTTTGGTAGTAATAATTTAAACAAAACTCTTAAATAAAATATATATTTTTTAATACTTACAAATAGATAAAGATGGAGACTATTTTTTTGCTTTAAAATTTTAAAATATCCCAAATTTTTAAACCCTTTTAAAAATTAAAAATTATTTGATTAAAAAGGATATTTTAAATGTGGGGGTTTTTTTTATTTATAGCGCTTCTTTTTAAGTGATGGGAAAATTTTTTAAAAAAATTTTTTTTTTGGAGAAGCATATAAAATTACAATACTGAGTACTCGGGGGGCAGAAAAAAATTTTTTAATTTCAACCAGATGTGAAATTTCCATGAAAATGATTCTTATATGAAAATTTTTGGGGTTTTTTAAATTTAAAAAAAAAGGTTTTTAAAAAGCTTTTCATTTTCAAATAAACTTTCTATGTTCAAAGTAGTCAAACATTTGCCGTACAAAGTTTGTACAAATCTTTTAAACTTTTGCATATAAAAAGGGTGGCTCGAAAATTGCGACAAAGATCGATATATCCGAATACGTTCATAATGGTAAAAAACAAAAAAAAACAAAAATTATAAAAAAAAAGGGGGGGAATATGTAAAATTTTTTTTTTTCTCAAAATTTTTTAAAAAATCCATTTTCCCCCAAAAAAAAAACTTCCTTATTTTTGCTTTTAACCTAAAAAAAGAAAAATTATAGAAAAAAAATTTTTTTTTAAAAAATTGCTTCCCTATATTTTTGCGGGGAAAATTTTTAAAACCCTTTATAAAAATTACAATGTCAGGTAGAGGGGTTTTTTTTTTATATCAATTTTCCCCGGTTTTTTTTACAAAAATAATCATCATTATACTTTTGGCATTGTTTTGATTTTTTCCCTCTAAACCGGAAGTGAAATTTAAAATCCATTTATTTTAAAAAAATATTCCTATATAAAATGACAAATATTTTTTTTATTAAACCATCATTTTTTTTTTATATCTTAGTTTAAAAAGGGGGAATCTAATGATGCCACTTCTTACAGTGTGGCACAAAAATAATGTTTTCCTGGATTTTGGAAATTTTAATCCCGTAAGTGGCATCACTAGATACTTAATTTAAAAAAAAACATTAGGAATAGGTAAGTAATTTTCAGCTTCTATAACTTTTTTTACTCTTAGTTTTTTTTTGTCGTAAACGGTTTTGGAGATATCGAGCTTTGTCGGACCATTGAGTCACAATCTTATTATTTTTTTTTAAAATGTTACTGAATCTACTAGTTATCGTTTTTTTTTAATTTTATTAAAAAACGAAGTGATCCATTTAATTATTATTTTTTTTAAAAAAACCCGTTACTCATAAAATAATCCCTTTTTCGGGGGGGTTTTCGAAAATTTTTTGTCATGTCTGTTGAAAAAACCTCTGTATATTGAATATGAAAATTGAAAATTATAATTTAAAAAAAAAAAACCCAAAAAAACAAAAAATCTTGCAGGTCGGTCTTGGTCTTGCGTAGTCTTGCACCCCCCGGTCTTGGTCTTGGTCTTGGTCTTGCATACCCCCCGGGGGTTTGGGCTTGGTCTTGCAAGCGAGAAGGCGGTCTTGGTCTTGGTCTTGGTCTTGGTCTTGCTGCAAGACCAAGACCAAAATTTTAAGACCGGTCTCATCATCACTATTAAAGCCTCTATTTCCGAGCGAGCACCCAACCCCATTCGAGCCCTTTAAACTCACCCTATTTTACAACTTGAGGATTTAATTCACATAGCCTCAAAGTTCTTAAAAAAAAACCCCCCCCAAAAACATTTAAAAAAAAAATTTTACCATTAAAAATAACGTAGCTATGTTTAAAAAACCCCCATTTTTTTTGCAAAAGTTCGAATAGCCCCCCAGGGCATAATAATCTCGTAACCGGTATCTTTCCATTCCTCGTGCTCTAAAAATTTGAAACTTTCCCCCCATTTCGAAATACAAAAGGGGGAAAAAATCATCTGCTCATGTGTCTACATATGTAAATATGCAGTGTATGAAATTTCCCCTTTTTTTTTTCCCATTAATAGATATTTAATTTTTTAAATTGGGTTTAAAAAAATTCAGGTTGTAAGAAGTGTTTTTTTAAATTAACTTTAAAAAGAATTAACCTCTATGGGGGGTTAAAAATTCCAAAAAAAAGTAGTACTTTTTAAGCAACAGCATTCTAAAATTTAAATACTTTGATAAATGAAAAATTTTTTAATTAAATATATATTTTTTTACTAACAAGGATTAATTTTTAAGGTTGAAATATTCTGTAATTGTATTTCAAAGCATAAAACAATCATTATTTAACATTCCAAACCAATTTAACCATCCATCGTAGGGATTAAATGTTTTTTATTAGTTTTGACAATTAGGGTTAGTTTTCACCCTTAAAAAACAGCGCATGGCATGATATAAAGTAGAGTAAGATGAGCCTAATTCCAAATTTTTATGCAAATCGATGCAGGATAAAAATTGCGAGGTTTAGCCATTTTTGAGCTTTATTTCTTGGACTATACGTTTTGAGACCGTCTCAGGGCGATACAAAAACCGTGGTTTGGGCCCCTTTCCATTACTAGTAAAATTAAACTATTTAAATTGGGCTTTAAAAAATTATACATATTTTGGAAATATTTAATTTTCCAATGTCAAAGCTCCAAGGATAAGGGAAAACCAAACAGAATCTATTTTTAATTCTCATATTAGTAAACTTGAACTCTGGAACATCCAGAATTAATTAAA
Organism: Listronotus oregonensis; assembly: GCA_019359885.1. Lineage (NCBI taxonomy): Eukaryota > Metazoa > Arthropoda > Insecta > Coleoptera > Curculionidae > Listronotus > Listronotus oregonensis. Next base: position 117,701 of record JAHBCN010001319.1, on the reverse strand, counting down.
CATGTTTTTCAGTTGCCAAAATATGTATTTACGGTGTGGATGTATTTAATTTGCCTGAAATTGTAAAGAAGAACTTGGAAATGAAGGCAGTTCGTAAAAAAATAGGTCAGGTTCTTTGTTTTGTGTGCGAGCTTTACGTTGTAGAGTTTATTAGGTCATGGTATATAGGCAGGCTAGCTTTAAATTTAGTGTATGGACTAAATGGCGCCCTTTTGCTGTAAAATGTTCATGAAATCCCGTTTTTAATGTGCTGTTTTATTCAGTAACCTAAAAAAAAATACATAAAATCTAAATTCTTAGTTTTTAATCAAAATTTTTTTTTATCTTGGGACAGTCCACGAAGGCTGATGCCTAAGTACTAACGTACCGTGGGTGTCTTCAGTGTGGTGAGAGGGAGTTTGTTCACACGGGACTTAAATTTTTGGAGATTGGGAGGAGAAGGAAAAACTTCTGCGGGCAGCAGGTTCCATAGTCTTGACACTCTAGGAATAAAGGAACGAAGAAAGCGGGAAGTTCGGGGCCTCTCTAACTGACTGTAAAGGATGCATAAAAGTTGCACTACGTATTGCTCTGTTGGGAGCTGCCAGAGAAGGAATAATACTGGCCCATTCCTCTGAGCAGAAGCCGTGAAAATACCTATAGAAGAGCGACAGATCCCCTACAGCTCGACGATGTGCAAGAAGAGGAAGCCTTTCTGTGAGCGTTGGATCATTAATAAGACGAACAGCTCTTTTTTGAACGGAGTCCAGAAGGCTAAGTGTTGTAGGGGACGCCATTCCCCAGACATGAGAACAATATTCCAAAAGAGGGTCTGATTTGGGATACATACAGAGTGTACAGATTGGAAGAAGAGAAATATTTTCTGGCTCGAAAGAGATCCAATCTTTTTGAAAGCTGCCGAAGCTATGGATGAAATGTGTTTGTGCCAGTTGAGGTTATTCTCAAAGTAACGCCGACTAGATTAAACGACTCTTTGTTCTGCAGAACTTGGCCGTTCATAATATGTAAGGGATGAGCATTCGCAGACATTTTCGCGACAGCGAGCATGACTGTGTTTTTGAGGCATTAAACTTAACACGATTTTTGGCGCCCCAATCCAAGATAAGTTTGACGTCTTGTGAAAGAGATATCTGCATTGACCTGCGCTTGTTTTCAAGATCAGAATTACACGGTGGCAGAAATTGAATACTAGAGTGGAGGGTACTATCGTCAGCAAAACTATGAATCGGATTGATTGTCGAAGAGGAAGATCTTATGTGTAGAAGAAACAGCGTGGTGCCAGCACTGAGCCCTGGGAACTAGCATTAATTTAGTAGAAGCTGGAGGAATGACCATCTGACCATCTACCATCTATTAAAGAGTATTTTAAAAAGATAGCGAATTTCATTGAGCTCTTTTCACTTTATTATTAATAAGTATTAATAATGAGGATTTAAAAAATGTAAATTATAATTGTCAATACATTTTCGTACGACCGGGCGTAAAATACAATTTTACGCTCCCATTTGAGGGCGTAAAATTGCACTTGTACGGCCTAGGGCGAAGTAGTTATGTTAAAAATTCAGTGACTGCAGTTTAAAACATTGGAATTGCTGAAAGAGTCTGTGGTGCTGGACTTATAACTTTTTTGAGTATTTGAATTTTATTTTGCAAGGAAACTTCAATATAAAGAACTCGGCTACAGTCGAGGAGCGCCAACCTCCATGGTGCTTCACAGTTCCTTAATGATACGTAAAACTTTGTAGAATACAAAATGTGGTTTTCTTAACAATTTTTTTATGTTTACATATCATTAAAAATTTAAGTTATTTTAAAGAAAAGTGAATTTTTCAAAGCTACAAAAATGTCTCACTTTAAGCTCTTTTTTTTTTAAATGTCACTTTAAACCGCTCAAACTTCCTGAGCATATTACAAATTCATAAATGAAGTAAATTGTAAAATGACAAAGATTATTTTAAATTTGGGGGGTGGAAATGGGAGTGATTTTCACATTTTTCATCAAAAAAAAGAGATCAATTTTTTTTTTGAACAAAATCGCTTAATTTTAGTGCAAAGATTTTTTTAAAAACAAAATTAAGGTTTTTTCAAGTACTCAAAACAGGTGTAATGAGCTTTTCCCGAAAAATGTATCATTTTGGTTATATTACGTTGAAACTTTCAATGTTGGCATTTGACGAATAAGAACCAACCTTCAAGAGGCTATAACCCCGTTTGTATTGCGTATAAGAACATCATAAGCCCACCATTTTTGTTGTTTTTTTATAAGCTTCATTTTTGGTAGGAATGATATTTTCGATAAAATGCTTACTTTTCGAATCATTTGCGGAAAACCGTCTGAAAACGTGTTTTTTTTTTGAAAAATTGACATTTTCAATAACGAATAATTCGAAAAGTAATGCCTGTCGGAAAAAAAACTTTATGGATCAAAAGTTGCTAAGCATTAGTGAATCTATCCATTTCTGAACTTATTTTTGATAAAAAAATTTCCACCCTCGCCTAACCACAACTAACAACAACTATTTTACGTATAAATCAGTAATATGCTTAAATTAATCTGTCGGCTTTATTTGTGTTTCTAAAATATTTGGTTGTTTAATTTTGTATATTTGTTATATATTTCTCTTTTCCTTTAATTTTTAGAGAATTAAATATTTGTTTTTTTTGTTTCAGGCTCCATAATGTTCCATGTGCGCAGACGACCTGCTGACTGCGCGCCGGGGCCCAAAAAGAAAAAGCCGGGGCGTTGAGCGGGGTGCGGGGCCCAAAAGGGGCGGCGCCTCTCTGGTCGACTAGGGCCCGATGGACAGGCTCCTAATCTAGGGATGCCAATAAGACTATCAGGCTGGTGAATGATGTTATGGAGGTAAGAGTATTGGTTTTTTTTTAATATATATCAAGGTATAAAAAGTTGGTTTGGAGATATAAATTTACATAATCATGTCACCTAAAATTTAATGCAATAGAATTTGTAAGCGCTAGTTTTTTTGATGCGGAACCAGAAGATAAGAGCTTCTGGGTTGCTTCTTCGTTTTTATTTTATTTAATTATGGTTTATTTAAACTACTTGAAATTTTCTGGGAAAAGTTTTTGTGTTTTCGGTAATTTTTTATGTGTCTAGCAACCCCGGCCAGTATCTGTTCTTATGCTGCGATTGTTTTGAACTACTAAAGAGATTGACACGTTGGTCCGTTTTGTCGTCTTGTGTAATGTAAAGCGATTTTTTCGTAAAAGTTTGTTGTTCGAGTTTATTTATTTTAGTTTTGATGAATTAATAATGACTAAAAATGACTGTATTGGTGGGATACGCCAGTAGTTAAGTAGGTCAAAGGCACATGCTTTTTTAAAAGTTATTATGCAGTTATTTTAAACCAATGCGCTATGGAAAATCTTTTTTTTTTATTTTCTGGAAAGATAATAGAGATCATTACAAGATCATTTAATGTTTCCACCAAGGAAGTTTAAAGGTGTATGGAAGCCCAATGCTATGGCCCATTCGATCAAAAAATGTCCAGCCCAGTATGAAAATAACTGTCAGAGTTGGCCCCGCCGAAATAATCTAATGTGTTGCCTACTTACACACTGATAAATCAGTGTGAAGTTAGCCAACACATTATAGTTTATGATAGCGGTGTACCGTTTTTGGATTGATAAAAACCTTCTTATTTTAGTGATTAGTGTTTATTAAATTGTGACTATAATTTTTTGTGTTTATTGTTTGTTACTTATAATATCGTAACAAAATGACTAGAGGTTTATTGTTTTGTCTTTGAAATCCCAAGGTAAAATAAAATTTTTTAACTTTAGGTAGTATTTCTTATATTTAAATTGGTGCTTCTTATAAGACGAACGTTAGGTAACCGAATAAATAATAATATATTAATTATGAATTATAGAAAATGAAAACTTCATAGGAAATATTAGTGAAAAGTAAGGCAATCTTAACTATCTTTTAGATGATTTCCACAATGTTAGTGTATTTCTGTGGATTATTAAAAAGAAATAAGGTTTACATTTAGGTACTTTTATTTCATTTAATAATTTAGTACACTCTTTTAAAGGATCAATATTATTGATTACTGGGCATACCAGGCAAATTTTAATGTATACAGGTCCCTCTAATTGAATGAAAGGAAGTACAATTTTATGTTAAAGTTCCTTTTTGCTTTTTCTGTATTTGTTTGGTAATTGTCTCGAAAGTTGCCTCCTCTCCGATTTTGACCAAATTTGGTATATAGGGGTTTTTTGGGGTGCTGATTACGAATCTGAAAAAAAAATCGGCAATGTTTCGTTTTCGAGATATTCATCATCAAAACTGAAATTCAAACTAACCTTATTTCCACTATTCCTCCTTCTTTTTGCACAAAATTCTTGATTTTTACACTAAATTGGCACACAATATTTTACAAACACCTTTTTAAAACTTGTTTTTATATGTTTATTTTACACCTTTTTACCTTTTTATTTTTAAGCAAATATGCCTACCTTTGAACTTAAAAGTTCGCAATTTAATGGAAAAGATGTAAAATAAATAAAAATACAAGGTTTTAAAAGGTGGTTAAAATATTGTGCCACTAGTGTAAAAATCAAATTGTGTACAAAAGAGGAAATAAAATTGAAAATGAGGTTAGTTTAATTTTCAACTTTGATGATGAAGATCTCAAGAAACGATGCCAAAAAAAACTTTTTTTCAGATTTGTAATCAGCGCCCAAAGCCCCTTTTAACAAATTTGATCAAATCGGAGAGAAAACTTTCGAGACAATACCTTTTTGTTTAAAAATAAATTTAAAAGATTTATGGTTTCTTAATCTTGCATTATCATCTTTTAAGCTCGACATACTGTACACACATAATATTTAGCAGATACTGTTACAATGGATATTCAGGTACCAAAGGTTACTAAACATTTTTAACCACTGATATTCTGTCTCATGAATGTTTGTTATTAATAAAAAGTATAGGCAAAGCAGTTATAAAATTTTCACTTTTTAATGTACAACCAGAATCTTGGGATTAGATTAAACTCATTTACACTATCTTGCCCTTCTTTTATCACAAAATTGGTGATAAGTACATAATACTATCATACAATGTTTGAAATTTATTTTAAAAATCGTTTTTTATTTATTTACAAAGATTTTGGTAAAAATACAAAACTTCAAAAATATCGACCATTTAAATAGAAGGCAGTATTTTCGGGAGCCATCTATTCTTTTCATATTATATCAGATGATATAAAATCCAATATTACACAATAATTTTAAATATTCTATAGTAGTATCCTTTAATAAGTGACAATTTTGTGGAAAAAATATAAAAAAAAAAACAGTGAATGTTGGAATTTGACATTTGATGGTGTCAATTTTATAGATAGTAACAAAGAATTATGGAAATCCGGCCCTGACCTACTATTCATTGCGCAAATTCCGCGGGGCCAATCCCCCTATTCCCGCTGTCCTGCACGCCTGGACAATTTTGTTCTACAGTATTGGGCTTCCATACACCTTTAAACTTCCTTGGTTTCCACCAACATTTTTAAAACTGAAACAATTGTCTTAATTGCAACAATTATTGTGTCTCCCCTTCCTATAAAAAACCGCTGATTGTTTTCAACGCAACGACGAGAATAAACACCCCACACGAGCTGATGGGCAAATATTTAGGAGACCCCAAAAGGGAAACCCCCGCGCGGGGGCAATGCTGTTGTTATGGCAACCGCGATGTTGCAGGTTGTGGATTCTGGCTTTACCGTCCACGGGCACCAAGGAAGTTTGAGGGTTAATGGAAGCCCAATACTATGGCCTATTCGATCAAAAAATGTCCGTCTACTATGAAAATAACTGTCATGAGGAGGCCCCTCGATTCTGCGCAGTAACAAATTTCCCAAAATATTGTAATGTGATGCCTACCCACACATAGTTTGTAGGTGGCAACACATTATCTTTGCAACCGAAGTCCCGTTTTTTGTGTGGTACGGCGCGGTGTTTATGAAACCATACCCGCGCTTGTCTGCGCCGTATTAATTTAGATTGTTTTGCCTTGTGTGATTTTATTTTGTGGTTGCAGAAGTTTTTTGGATTGATAAAAACCTTCATATTTTAGTGATTATTGGTTGATTTAATTGTGACTCTAATTTTGTGTTTATTGTTCAGACCATCTTTAGACTATTGTTCTCATGCCTGGGCAATGGTATTTCCTACAACTCTTATCATTCTTTATTTTATTCAAAAAAAATCTGTTCGTTTTAATAATGATCCCACGCTTAAAGAAAAGCTTTCTTCTCTTTCCCACTGACCGACGGGCTGGAGAATATGTTGCATTTTTTTTTAGGTACAAGTATAATTTCTCTGACAGCTTCAACAGAGCAACACGTAGTTCCACTTTTATGTATCCTTTTACAGTCCAACTTAAGAGACTCCGAACTTCCCACTTTCTTTGTTCCATCATTCCCAGAGTGTCTCAACTGGAATCTGCTATCCACAGAAATTTTACCTTCTCAAAATATTCAGGTCTGGTGTAGATAAACTTCCCTTCGCCACACTTAACGGTACGTTAGTATTGAAGCCTCAGCCTTGGTGGACTTTTTGATGATATAAAAAAAAATCTATACTTCTTGTTAAATTTCTTTATGTTATCTGCATGAGGTAACACTATTTTATTGTACTTTTATACAAATTTTGTCAATTGTTTTATTAAGATTTTTGGTAAAAATACAAAACTCTCAAAAATGTCAACTATTTGAGAGGCGCCATCAGTTCTTTGTTCTTTTCATGTTAAATCAGATGATATAAAATCCAATATTTCACAATAATTTTAAATATTCTATAATAGTTTCGTTTATTAACCAACACTGTTGTGCAAAAAAAACAAAAAAAAAAATAGTGAACGTACAGTTAGTCAAAATTTGACATTTGATAATGTCAACTTTATACATGATTACAAAGAATTATGGAAGTCCGGACCTGACCTATGATTCATTGAGCAAACTCCGCGGGGCCCATTCCCCTATTCCCGCTGCCCAGAACTAACCATAACCGACTAGAACTTAGGGCTTTTGAATTTGTCTAAATTATCCCTACATAGAAGTTATTAACAACATTTTTATAATTTTTGATATGGTAGAAGTTAAGTTTTTTTTAAAAGTTTAATTATATATTCCCCGGGTTTTTTCTAATACGTTGTTAAAATTTTGTTTATAACTTCTACGAATAATTTAAAACAAATTAAAAAAACCCCTCATTTCCCAGTCGGTCATAGTTAGTTTTGGTTAGATAAATGGGCTTTTTTTTTTTCCCCAATTATATTTCAGCAAGAAAATGCGGGACGTAATTAAAAAAGACTACAAACTTATTACATTAAAATGTTATTTTTTGAGTTATGACAAATTCGTTAGATTATATTAGACATGCGTCAATACCATGATACTATTACTAGAAGATAAACCCACTTGGCGATTTAATTTCGTACGACGTTGCGCCTGCCGTCACTCGATGACAAAAATTCTGCTTGTCGGTTGGGAAAGCAGTGTTTTAAAGCCCTTTTTTAACGTTTATTGTATTTTGGCATTACTTAATCCATCTAACATCTAAACAGAAATCGGAATGCCATACACAAAATACGAAAATACGCTGTTTCTGGGGAAATTTGTCATCGAGTGACGTCAGGAGTGCGAGAGAGATAGGCTTATCTCATGCGCGTGGGTTTATCTTCTCGAGTAATAGTATCATGCGTCAATACTGTCAAGAAGCTCGCCAGCGGGGTTTCTCTAGACCCGAATTCTACGTGCGGGTTTTCGAGAATATAGTTGCAACTTAGATCTCCGCAGATCGCTGCACCCGCAAGCGCGCAGTGAAAAGATTCAACGGTCTAGTACGAGGGTTACCCGATAAGAACGTAGATATTTCGTGCAATATAATTTGTTATGTCTAACTTTACCCTCTCTCACGAGTCGCCACTGTGAAAAATATTCTCTTTTTAATAAAATATATAATGCATTGAGCCACTCTGTGTATTTAAATAATTATAGCAATCAAGTATAAACGCTATTAATTATGCATGCTTTTAATTTTAACTGAAAACGGGCTGCAGTAAATTGAACTGGTAATTCGCCATTTAGAGCGGTGCATTAATCATGCCGGCATGAGCCATTTCTCCCGATAACAGAGCTAGATTTAATTACGTCCGGGAATGAGGTGGCTCATTAAAATTTATCAAACGAAAAGGTCAAAGCGGTATATTATGTTAATTAGTGGCCGATGCGATGTTTGTCCTGCTCACTGAGTTGCTCTGTTTACTTAACTGTTCTTAGAGTATAATTTAAGTTAGGTAATAATTTCTGTATGGGTGGTAAAAGTGCCATATACAATGTGTCCCTAATTGGGCCTACATGTATTGGTAACTCGGGAACCATTGTTGTTGAATTAGGAAAGTTTTAGACAATTTAATTGCAAAATTAAATCTGCTTTCAGATTTTATTTATCTTTTATGGTTTTTGAGATAATTAAGAAAAACCAAAATGGTGCATTTTTGACTTTTGCCTGTAGCTCGCAAACTACCAATTTTACGGTTTTAAGATTACTACATTATTAAAACACTTTTTTAAGAAAAATTTAATTTAAGTAAAAATATGTTTCTAACTTTATTTGTTTTTGAGATATCTACCCAAACTTTGGATTTTCATACGGACGCCATATTGGATTTTTACATTTTTGAAAAGAGCTCTTCAAGAGCTTTTCATTGATGTATTACAAGTCTAGGTTTTCAGATTGCTTAAGCTCTAAAAACGATAAATGTTGTTTATTTGATAGTAGGCTTAGACTAGACTGCGTAATGGCCGCCCCGTTTTATAAAAAACAAATGATACGCATCCGGAGCGGCATCAACCCAACCATAGACATTTAAAGGCGCGTACAGACATAGAACAAATCTTCGTTTCGCAACATCGTCGCGCAACAATTTTTATTACGCATCAAAGTTCGGTGTTCCGATAAATTATTGTGTAACAAAACAACGTCGTATAACCTATAGCAGAACATTCTGACGTTCCATCTTTTTTCCATGTACCATTTTAATTTGAGTAGTTATCGAAGTAACAATATTGGAAATTGCTGCAGCAGCATATATTTATATGCACTATCATATTAATTAAAAAATTAAGAGTAGCTTCTTCTGACCACTCCATATTGATGCTGTCATACTGTTTAAATTATAAAAATAAATGTATTGGCGCGCTCTTGTTACGCCTTCCCGTCCAAACTTGCAAACAGACGACGCAACATCAGCCCATATCATCTCTTTGAAATGACGCTGAAAAACCGACAACTGATGGGATGCCGTGATGTTTCGATGTTACCGAGTTACGCTGTTTCGATGTACCGTCCACACATGTTACGCGAACATGATACGAACGTGTTTCGATACGATGTTTTGTTCTATGTCTGTACGCGCCTTAAGATTCTTAGTGATGAACTTGTTACCCTATGGATCTTTTGTGAGAGCGAAATTCAAACTTACACAAAAAAGTGATGCTTTTTGCAAAAATTAATACTTTCTAATATTACCTTAAACTGATAATAATTAAACACAACTGTAAAAAAAAATGTATCAGTAAACAAGAAAATAAAATCACAGTACATGTCTTTCTCCATTTTCCACACATTTCTCGCATTTCTTCAACACCTTGCGGATTACTCGGCGTAACGTGTTTCGATTGATGGAAACAAACACATTCCGTACCCTGTTTTCGTCTGTCCAGATAACCTTGGGTTGGAAATTGGGTATTTGTTGACATTTAGTAATAAACCATTGACTAAAGGTGATTCGTCTATTGAAATCATTCCCCTGAAGACCCTGGACAATACGTGGTTTGTATGGATGAAAACGGTGACCAATGCACAGATGACTTTAGGAATTGTTGTCTGTTCTTCCACTTTTCTAACCGATGTTATGGGATTATCTTAACGTTTTCCATTATAATCGCCTCTCTTGCTTCATTATTTTTTGTATAAGTTTTGTGATTCGGTTTCACAAAAGATCCATAGGCTAACAAGTTTGTAACTAAGAATCTAAAATGTCTTTGGTTAGGTTGTTGCCGCTCCGAAATTGTTCTTCGTATGCAAGTGCTCCAGCTTCTGTATTTCTGTTAGATTTGAAATAATTTTTTAGCATATCCACCTTTTCATCATTGGAATAATTAAGAGCCATTATTGTAAATACTTAAAATAATCAAAACTTGAATTTTTGTTAAAGGCGTTTCTAAACGAGAAATAAGATGCACGCTAATTTTGACATTTACATTATTTAAATTATAAGATGCGTATCATTTGTTTTTTATGAAACGGGGCGGCCATTACGCAGTCCAGTCTAAGCCTACTATCAAATAAACAAACATTATTGTTTTTAGAGCTTAAACAATCTAAAAACCTAGACTTGTGATACATCAATGAAAAGCTCTTGAAGAGCTCTTTTCAAAAATTTAAAAATTCAATATGGCGTCCGTATGAAAATCCAAAGTTTGGGTAAACTTCTCAAAAACAAATAAAGTTACAAAAATATTTTTACTTAAATCAAATTTTTCTTAAAAATGTGTTTTAATAATGTAGTAATCTTAAAACCGTAAAATTGGTAGTTTGTGAGCTACAGGCAAAAGTTAAAAATGCACCATTTTGGTTTTTGTTAATTATATCAAAAACCATAAAAGATAAATAAAATCTGAAAGCAGATTTAATTTTGCAATTAAATTGTCTAAAACTATTCTTATTTAACCAACACTGTAGCTCTAATGGTTCCCGAGTTACCAATACATGTAGGACCAATTTGGGACACACTGTAGACTGCAGTTATACAGAATGATTGAAGGGGATACCTAAGATGATACTAAAAGAACAATAACCAAAAGAATTTAAAATCGTAATAAATACACTTTTTGCAAAGCCTGCACTCCACTCAAACTCTTTTCCTTAAGCTATAAAACACGTTTATATTAATTTAAGGCAAGAGAATTTAATGTATCAAAAAAAATACCGAATGACACAAAGCAGCGTGACTTAGAGCACTTATCACTCCCTGGCTTTTTCATTTTTATGTGTCGCCAAATGGACACAAAAAAATATTTTCTTAAAAAGCCTTTAGATGAGTGGCTGTTGTACAACCCAAAATTTATTAGCATTGAAAGTAGTGCATAGAACATAAAAACCAAAATGTGTGTTTGTCCCTGTTGTCTAACCCATGTCACATAAGTTTTGAGAAAAAAAAAACTAAATAAGATTTTATTTTTTCAAACTTATTATATTATTAAATCAATCATTGCTATACAAAAATAATTTAATCTAAGGGTCCGTTTTCTTCTATGCTGGTTTCATGGGGTTTTGGTCATCATGTATATTTATTTCTCTTACTTTTCGCTGCCGAAGTTCTTGTTCGTTTCGTGCTTCCCAGCCATTATCGTAGACTTTCTGAGCCAATCGAACCCAGAAAGTTTCAATTGGCCTGACTTGGGGGACATTAGGGGTTATCAATCCTGGGCACATAGGGAATATTTCTTGCTTTCAGCCAGTCAAGTGTAGCTCTGGCAGAATGTGCTGATGCCAGATCTGGCCAAAACATAATTTCCATCACCGTTATGTACGTTGATAAAATTAAGCAATTTAGTTAAACAATCTCTGATGTAGACCTCGGCATTCACTGCCTCTCCTTTTACATGACCAACAAAAGGCCTGGATACACCTCTTTCCGATATGGCACACCATACCAATACTTTATCTGAAAATTTAGCTTTGGCTTTATATCTAACTTCACTTAGGGTCTCTTCTATATTGTCGGTGTAAAATCCAGAATTTCCTGGTAGTTCTGCATGGCTAAGGGTAAAATATTTTTCATCATCCATGACAATCGATCTGTTAGTCGCGAAGTAAACTCCCCTTAAATTGGGACAGCACCTGGGTATTCTTGATAGCTGAACATCAGTATATTTGTGTGCCTTTTTTCTTTTTTGGTATTTTAATTCACTTCTAGCAATATACCGAGAAACAGTTGTGCTGGAAATTCGGAAGCGAGGAGCAACCTTTCTGGTAGACTTTCCAACGAAATTTTTCACTCTTCGAATTCATCTTTCCTGCTCGGCATCAGACAGCTTCAGTGGTCGACCGCTTTTCGGGAGGTTCATACATGAGATTCCTTCTTCACATTCCCGAGCTCTTCAATAAATGTGGCTTTTATGCCATTGCGAAATAAAGTATAACAACTATATATGACATATTTATCAAAATGGCGAAACCGCAGCAACTGTAAATTCCAAGGATATTTGATATACGGCATCCATTATATGGAAAAACGTATAAAAAAATAGCGATTTCGCTTCTAAAGTAAAGAGTTAAAAAAAACCATTCCGATTTAAAAAAAAAGACCAAACCACTGCAAAAATCTGTTTTAATAATATATAATTTGTGAAAAGTTCAAATGTCAGTTTTCAGACCGCGATATTTCGAAAACAATAAAAACATGCTCAGTAGAAAAAATATCTGGAAATTTAAAGAGAATATTAAAATGAAGTAATATGCAGGACCCAGGGTTGGCCTGATTTAAATCAATTGATTTAAATCGTGATTAAAATCATGATTTAAATCAGGCGATATTTTTAATTAAAATCGAGATTTAAATCAAAGTAAGATTTAAAAAAACAACCAGGTATATACAAGTATTTAATGAAATTTAAACAAATTAACTTATTAATCTACATTCTTTGTAAAATAAATACAGATATAAATTGCATTCTCATTATAATATTTTAATAGAAACACTAATATTCCAGCTTTTTCTACTCCCAGTTTGTTTCTTCAGAATGCACCAGTCCAAAAGTACTAAAATTTTTCTACTAAAGTTGAGGTTAAAATTGCACAAGGAAATTGTTTTAATAATGGCATTTGTTTTTCGATGTCAGGCTGGTCTTTTTGTGATAACCACCAATCAATTGCCCTTACGCTTTCTGTTACTTTTTGCGAGAACATTACATTTTTAAACGGACTGGAACGGGCATTAAATTTGATTACTAACGGGAGCAATCCTGTGTTTTCATAAATTTCATTAATGGATTCTAGGGCCAAATTCTTTTCATCGGATGATAACTTGTATTTTTGCTTGGATGGTTTGGTGTTAATGCCTGATCATATCGGTCTTAAAATTTTTGAAGTTTTTGTAGGGGTTATTCTAAATCGTCCTTAAAAATATGTTGTATTAGCTAGGTCGCAGCGGAAACAAGCCGCGGCAGAAATTTTCTCATTCGGGACGCGCCTCGGCAGAAAGTTATTGTTATTAAGAAGGGAAAATATCCCAATAATTTGTAGTTTAAAGTAAGGGAATATAATGTACTATAACAAATTAACTGTAAATAGAGAAATTTTTAAATTAAAAAAAAATAAATAAAAAAAACATGATTTATTTGATTTTTTTATTTAAATCAGTGAGTTTTTATTTTTTTAATAAAAATCAAATTTTACCCAACCCTGGCAGGACCCCATATTTTTTAATGAATTTAAAAGTTTTAGATCTTTTCAAAGCCTTTTTTTTTTCTGGAAAGGAATTTTAAAATATATATTTTAAAGTTATTAATTTTATTAATATTATTAAAATGAACCTTTTTAAAATATTTGGCAACATGCTATCTTTGCCGTGACCTACTCTAAATTGTCTTAAGTGGTCCAATTCATAACTTCCACGCGATCTGCGTCTCACGATAAAAGGGCTCATTAGGCTGGTAGTTTCAACCCTGACGGGCTTTCGCAGAGGGTTTTCTGTTTAATGTCCTGTTGTTCGGAGAAAAACAATGTATCCTAGTCCCTTGTAGAACTTTTACGCATTTTTTCTTAGACCGATGTTTAAAAAGATGTAAGCGATTAAAGAAGAAATTTTTTTTCACATTTTCTTTATTTAATAAATTTTCGGGGCCTTTCTCAGAAGGAGCATATCTCTATTTTTGTTCTTTACATTTTTTACAGGGTTTTCAGTAAAAACATGCCGCAACAAACATGTTGATTGTTGTGTGTTTTTCACTTTAACATCAGCCAGTCTGTACCTTATATTTCGTGGTAATCAGATACAATTATTTTCTTTTTCTACAAGCGTGCGGAAAACTTTTCCGCACTAATCTCCGTGCGAAAAATGGCACTTTTCCGCACTAGTGCGGAAAATATAACTTTTTCGCACTAGTGCGGAAAAGTAAAATCTTTTAGGGAACATAAATTAGTATCTAATTATAAAATAATGCATAATTTTGCTTATAATAGTTATATATTTAAAGAAACTGAATTTCGCTGTAATTTTGCAGTCTTTTTATAACATTTATTAAATAAAACAAAATAATCCTAATTAATCAAATGTAATTACATATTTTTAATAACTCCATGTAAAACATTAAAGAATCCATAGCAACCAACTAATTGTTTATGCATCTATCAAAAATTAGTTTGACACTGAGTGTGTACAGTACGATGTATCGGCATTAATACCTTCGGAAAAATGCCATCGGAAATAGCGGCCTATCTCAAAGTTCCTAACCCGGAATTGTATACTGGGCATAGCTTTCGCCGGTCCTCTTCAACATCTCTCGCAAACTCCGGAGAACAAATATCCAACATTAAACGTCTTGGAGGCTGGAAGTCTACATCAGTCGCTGAAGGATACCTCGAGAATTCAACAAATTTTAGAAAGAATATTTCAAACACCGAAACACGTTTCACTATCCAGAAACAACCGTCAATGCCATCTTCCAATGTACTAAACCTCTCGGTTCAAGAAACTACTTCCATAGTTTCAAAAGATTGGCTCATCAAGAACCCAACGCGGCCACCGTCAACGTTTTCTACAGAAAAGCAACTCGCGTCAGCAATAAATTTGCAAAACGCGACCAATTGCACTTTTACTATAAATGTTAATAAGAATAATTAGTGTATAAATTCTTTTGTTAATAAATAATCTTTTAATTATAAATAATTAAAACTATGTTGGTTTTTTCTCTCGCTTGTAGAAAAAATATTGTTCTTAACACTTGGGGAAAGTAACTCTTCCGGGCTTAGCTGCTTACCCGAACTCCGCTGCGCGTCTTTCGTGTAACGGCAGCCGCGTGCGGAAAAGTATCACTTTCCGCACTTGCTAGGAAAATAACTATTTTAACATTTAGTAATCTTTATTTCCCAAAATACAAAATACTCCTGTTCAATAGAGCACAATCAGTCGCTTTACCTGACCAGGACGAAGTGGTTCCATTCTCTAACAACTTTCCTGCGAGTCAACCCAACAATAAGTTAATAAAATATTCCTTTCATTTAAAAATTTAAAACATAAAAGTTTTTTGTTGTTAGGAAATTAAGTCTCATGTTACTGATAAATACCAACTGTATCTTTATGACGCAGGGGATTGTTGCGTTCAAAACAGTATGCTCCTGTTTCACAACTAACATAATTAACTATAAAATATGTTAGAGGCCTCTTGTGCTGCTCTTAACTGGAAATGTTATCTAAATGGATTTTTATTATTAAAACGCTGCAAGAGCTGGAGCAATGTTATATGTTCAGTATGTTGTGATTAAACGGGTAAACTCTGTGAATGTGTGTCGCAGAAAATAGAGAAATATGTTGTTTTTTAAAATATTTTTTAAGTGTTGTGAGAAATGTGTAGTGTTACAAGGGTACTGGTTAGTTTTTTGATGGTATAATTCTTTGCCTCATTTTTGCTTTAAGGAGTTTATTCGTAAAACGGATTTGCTTAGAATTAAATGAAATTGAAATATGGGGTTATTAATAGTGTCTTTCTTTATTTAATTGAAAAAAAAAACATTTTTTTGTTTAATCGGTTGTGAAGCGAGATATTAACAGTCAAATTGTGCATAATTAACTTTGTCGATATCTGTCATGTATGAAAGCCATGCGTTCATTTCGGAATATCTCGAAAACGGTTGCTGCGATATTTTTTAAGAACTAATGCAATATAAATCAGAGTATTAGAAAATTTTAAAAAACCCTGAATTTTGTGACCGATTTGCTAAAAATATTTTAATTTTTGAAAGTTTACTAGGTCTGTTTGTTATTAAAAAATAGTGTACAGGGTTATTCATTTTAAAGTAAACAGGGCTTTATTTTTGAACTTCCCTGTACATTTTTAAAAAACGAATATAGCCATTTCGTGTATTTTTTTCCGTAGAATTTAATAATATTATTAGAAAAACATTTAAAACAAAAACAAAAGAGTTGCAGCACGAGTGACGTATTTTTTAAATGGAATACCCCGTATATTTTTATATCAATAGATAGATATTTTCACGAGGAATTCGGTGATATAGGGGTTGCTAGGTTTATTTAATGCGGTTCTGCTGCAATTGTCTAAAAACTGCATGATACTATAAGTTTCACCTGAAAAATCCTGGCTGCCACAGGTCACAGGTGCTTATTTGTCAAAGTCAAGAATTTTAAAAATACCTTTATTACTTTTTGGAGTAGTTTTATAATGAGGTTTTCATCAGAAGAACGGCTTCAAATTATAACTCTCTATTATAAATGTGGAGAAAACGCCAGGGAACCACAACGAAGATATGTTGCAAATTTCCACCGAAATATATTAGTAAAAACGATTTTAAAACTGAAGGTCTTATTCGAAAAAAACAAAATCGTTACATATTAGAAAAAGAACTGCAATGAAAAAAAGAAACTGGGATCGAGGTATTTTAATTTATTTTACTTTGTATCCCATGAAGTCAATTACTGACGCAGTTAGAGACTTGAGGTTTTTTTTTTTATCTTGGGACAGTCCACGAAGGCTGATGCCTAAGTACTAACGTACCGTGGGTGTCTTCAGTGTGGTGAGAGGGAGTTTGTTCACACGGGACTTAAATATTGGGAGATTGGAAGGAGAAGGAAAAACTTCTGCGGGCAGCAGGTTCCACAGTCTTGACACTCTAGGGATGAGGGAACGAAGAAAGCGGGAAGTTCGGGGCTTCTTTAACTAAACTGTAAAAGGATGCATAAAAGTTGCACTACGTGTTGCTCTGTTGGGAGCCGCCAGAGAAGGAATTATACTGGCCAATTCCTGTAAGCAGAAGCCGTGAAAATACCTTATAGAAGAGCGACAGATCCCCTACAGCTCGAGGATGGGCAAGAAGAGAAAGCCTTTCTGTGAGCGTTGGATCATTAATAAGACGAACGGCTCTTCTTTGAATGGAGTCCAGAATGCTAAGTGTTGTAGGGGACGCCATTCCCCAGACATGAGAACAATATTCTAAAAAGGGGTCTGATTTGGGATACGTACAGAGTGTACAGATTGGAAGAAGAGAAATATTTTCTGGCTCAGAAGAGGAATCCAAGCTATTTTGAAGCTGCCGAGGCTATGGATGTAATGTGTTTGTGCCAGTTGAGGTTATTCTCAAAAGTAACGCCGACAAGATTAAACGACTCTTTGTTCTGCAGAACCTGGCCGCTTATATGTAAGGGATAAGCATTGGCAGACTTTTTTCGCGACAGCGAACAGGACTGTGTTTTCGAGGCATTAAACTGAACACGATTTTTGGCGCCCCAATTCAAGATAAGTTTGAGGGCTTGTGAAAGAAATATCTGCATTGACCTGCGCTTGTTTTCTAAGTCAAAATTACGTGGTGGCTTAAGAAATTGAATACTAGAATGGAGGGTACTATCGTCAGCAAAACTGTGAATGGGATTGATTGTGGAAGAGAGAAGGTATGGGTGTAAGAAGAAGAGTAACCTATGCGACGGTTCAGAGAACACTGAAATATTTTAAGTATCTTCCATATTACGTTCTTCCAGTGCAGCATTTAACACGTAAACAAAATTTTAATCCATGAACAAGATAACAATCCTTCCCTATTTCAAACGATTCTTTGGACGGATGAAGCTACGTTCACAACATCGGAAATGTTTAACCTACGCAATACGCACAGCTGGGCAAGACAAAATCCCAGGAAATTTTAAGTGATTAAATACCAAGGGAGGTCTCCTCTTCATGTCTGGTGTGGTGTGCTTAACAATAGAATTGTCGGGCCAATATTCTATGAGGGATCCTTAACTGGAGAAAGATATCTCAATCTTCTTGAAAACCATATTGAGGACATTTTAGAAGAATTGACACTTGAAACGTATCGCAAGATAATTTGGCAACAAGACGGAGCGCCGCCCCATGCTGTTCGTCAAGTTGTGCAGTATCTCAACCGCCGATACAATCAGTGGATTGGACGTTATGGCATTATTAGATGGCCACCAAATAGTCCAGATTTTACAATTTGGGCCACTTTTCTATGGGGTCACTTGAAGAATGTCGTTTACCAAAATGGGAACACAAATACGGAAGAAATGAGAAAAAAAATTGTAAATGAAATTAATCGTCTTAACCAAGAACCTCAAATAATATCGGCGAGCTTAGAAAGGCTAAGGAGGGGTTATAGTCATGTTTCGAAAATAACGGGGGTCATATAGAACATTTAAATTATTAGTAATATTATAATTTTTTGTTATAAGTGTTCTTATTACCACCATATTTTACCTCGTATTGTATTTGATTTTTTCCATTTATTGTAATTTTGCTGCTTGGTTTAGAAATAGATAAATCATATCATTTTTAACATATAATATAATTTGAAGCCGTTCTTCTGATGAAAACCTCATTATAAAACTACTCCAAAAAGTAATAAACGTATTTTTAAAATTCTTGACTCTAACAAATAAGCACCTGTGACCTGTGGCAGCCAGGTTTTTTAAGGTGAAAATATCCTTATAGTATCATGCAGTTTTTAAACAATTGCAGCAGAACCGCAGAAAATAAACCCAGCAACCCCTATATCACCGAATTCCTCGTGAAAATCTCTATCTTTTGTTTTTGTTTTAAATGTTTTTCTAATTAGATTATTAAATTCTACGGAAAAAAATACACGAAATTGCTATATTCGTTTTTTAAAAAAGTACAGGGAAGTTCAAAAATAAAGTCCTGTTTACTTTAAAATGAATAACCCTGTACATAGCCTCACGTCATTTTGTACGCATAAATATTTATTAGTATTTCAGACAAACATCCGTGCTAACTGTTTTAATTAATTTCGTGAATATCCATCCTGTGAACTACTGTCAACAGCCCGCTGTTTATGAAAAGTTAAGCGAGAACTGTGCCGGCTTGTTGTCGCGTGAAAGAGCACACTTATGCTTAAGGCCTTATCGAGCACTATTAATCTTGTACATTTAATGGATTTTTATGTAAACTAATAATTAAAATCTTAGCCGTAATTTAATCGTTAATTCTTATTTATTCTTATCGTATGTTTACTAATTGCTAATAGGTTTTTGTGTATGGTAGGTAGTATGGAAAGGTTTTGTGAGGTATTACTCGACCATCTTTTACATTAAAAAAAAAAAATATTTTGAAAGTGGTCAGCTGTCATTGAAAAGTCAAAAAAAGCAGAGTTTGCTTATAAGAGTGTCCCAAAAATAATGGGACAAAAGCAACAAGCAGATGCCTTAGGTCAAAATAATGAATTACTGCTAAACTTGCCTTATTAAAGTTGATAATAAGAAAGATACAGGGTGTTAAACTTTTAATTTTGCTTTGTTTTTCTTAATAATTCTTTAACGAAATGACCTAGAGGTACAAAATTGGGATCTTTTTGAGGCAAGAAATTTAAATTCGTCCACGCTTTTAATGTTGCTACTAAGGGGAACTACGGCCACTTCACTTGTTTTGGATGTTCGTAACTTTTTTTAAGCTTAGAATATTGACCTGTTTATTAAAAAATAAGTTACTTAAATTATCTGCATCAAAAACATATCTTTTTTTAATCTAGAGCAGCGCTCGGGGAAAACGCATTTGGATTCCCCAATTTTTTTTATGGAAAATAAATTTTGGCCAATTGTTTTAAACTTTGCAATAATTTAACACGTTGATCAGACTTTACCCAAAAAAACCTCCAACCCCCAAAATCAACCCAAAGCCTTTTGGGGTTGGGGACTTTTGAGTGATTTTGGGGGGGTTTGAGGCGTTTTGGGGTTTGGGCCCTGGGAAAACCTTTGATCAGGTGTTAAAACTTCACTATGCAAAGTTTGAAAAAAATTGGCCAAAATTCATTTTCCAAAAAAAAAAAAAAGTTTAAAGTGGTTTATCTCGAGCGGGTGCTTTTTGAGACTTAAATAAAGTTCATTTTTGATGCAGATGGATTAATAGTAACTTATTTTTCAAACAGGTCAACATTTTTAAACTTAAAAAAATTAAAATCAAACAAAAGAGGAACCTGGGGGGCCCCTAGTAGCAACATTAAAACGGGCGAATTTAAATTTGTCGGCTCAGAAAACCCCCCCCCCAAAATTTTTTCCGCTAGGTTTTTGGTTAAAGAAATATTAAAAAAAAAGAAAGAAAATTGCCCCTGATTTTTTTTTATCAATATTCCCCAAAGGAAGTTTTAAAAATTATTATTTCCCCAAGGAATTTTGCTTTTTGTGTCCCAATTTGGACACCCTGTTTTTTTTTTTCTTACAATATACCGAACGGTTCAAAATTTAAAGGAAGGGGCGCCCGGGGAAAAATTAAATATCCCAAACCCCACTAACGCGCTAGTATCCTTTTTATCCGCCTCCATTCTATTGTCGCGGCCATACCAAAAGGGTCACATTTTTCTTAAGGAAAAGTTTGACTGTTCAAGACAAAATTGACGTTATTAGTCCAGTAACTCAAGACCTGAAAGTACCCAAACGAATCGTTCCCCTTTTTATTTATATTAATTTTTATTTCTTAAAAATTTTAGCATAAAGATCATTAAAAAACATCAAATCATTTGTTTTTTTTTTAGGTTGGTTCAGCCAACGGCATCGCTCTCCAGCTGTACGGTCCTCATATCCAACCTCGCCACTGTGTGATAACCAACGCGGATGGAGTGACGTCACTGACACCTTGTCACGCGGACGCCCACACCTACGTTAACGGACAGAGAATACACCAAACTACCATACTTTCGCATGGAAGTTTAGTGAAATTTGGAAACAGCAATACTTACAGGTAAGACACGAACATTTAAAAAATTTTCCCCCAGAATACGTTTCTTAGGAAGTCTCCTGAAAAAAGTATGTTTTGATTTTTAGAGTCATCCTATATTTTTATAAAATCCTATAAATTTTCTAAGAAAAGGACAGTTTAAAAAAGGTATCTCTGTTTTACCAAGAGGCTCCTTTTTTTATTTATTTTTAACTAAAACATTTAAAGCAAATCTGAGGTCAGGCCAAAACAACTTGTGATTGGTGGTGACGACACTAAGAAGCCAGCGTTGCCACATTTATTAGGTTTCTACTTTTTAAGTAGATTTACCCCAGTTTTTCGTGAGCTCTGGCAAACAACCTTTTTTAATAAATATTTAATAGATTTTTAGCTTTATGTTCTGTGATGAGCAGAAAACGATGTAAAGAACTGTATTTGTTTCTTATGTAAGTGTATTAAAAACAAAAGCTCAAAGAATCTTTAAATACGTTAATAAATATCGAATAGATTTTAATTTTAAACTTTTGGTACATTCCCTTATTGAAATGTGGTAACGCTGCCTGTGTCGGCATTGTGAAGTTCAGCATTTTCATTTTCTTTTTAGTCCATGAATGGTGCGTTGTATCATCACGCAAAATTTAAATAGTTAGATGTTGTCTGGCCCGGGCGTTTTATATTTGACTTTGCTAAAGCTATGTTACGTTTCATATAAAAAAAATATTTAACAGAAGTGTTATACACGATCATTAAAACTAAATGTTTGCCATGCCACTTTGTTTTTATCCTGAAAAAAACGAGGCTAGCCAAATATTCTTTTTTATTTCATGCTACAAAAAAATCTTTATTTTTAAGCCTTCCGGTCACTAAATTTTCTTACTCTGTATTTAACAGTGTCTATAGATGGTACCCGTTGTTCAGGATATAATAAGTAATATTCACTTTGCACTGTCGTTATATTATTATTGTTGCCATAAAAAAGACTCACAATAGCGATTTTTCGTTCTTCTGAATAGCCCATCGACAAGAAAACAATATAAATTATTCTTAATAGTTAAAATGATAAACATTGACTTTTTACAAAATGGAGACGTCAAATTTATTATAAAAATTTTATTGTTTCCATGGCTTTCTTGATACTAATATGAAACTTTTTTGCAATTTATTTATAATTGAAGCTAAAATATCTCAAAAATGGTACATAAATATATTTTTTTTATATATATATATATTATATATATATATATATATATATATATATATATATATATATATATATATATATATATATATATATATATATATATATATATATATATATATATATATATATTATATATTTATTGATAATTTAAAAATTGCCATAATAATTTAAAAAAGAAAATAAAACTACAATTTTTATATAAAACATTTTTCCTACCTCCAAAAATAAAGGCTCAAATGCCACGTAAATATGAATAAAGACCCTGTACAAAGGATTATTTTTAGACAATAAAAAATACAGTGTCCAAGAGCGAATTTATAGGTAAAAATGACAAAAAATTTTGGATTGAATTATGATTTTTAGCATATGCACTACAAACTTATTAAAAAAATAAATTTTAGATATTTTTATTTTTAAAATCAAGAATGTCTTGATACAAGCATTTTTAAATTTTATGAGTAGGAAGGTAGTATTCTTAGCAAGTATTAAAAAAAATTTTATAAGAAAAACTTGTTTAGAATGCAAATTATCCTGAATACGAATTTTTTTCTACATCTTATAAGGCACTATTTTATTTTTAGCCTTTAAATTATTTACTTATTATAATATATGAATAAAAAATTAATTGGTAAACAAAACGTAAAAATAAAAGTAGCCTATGGTGAATTTAATGCGCAATAATTTTGATTTAACTTTTTCTATAAAACTTTTTTTTATATCTTGCCTAAAATACTACTCTATATAAAATTTAAAAAATGTCATATCAAGATGTATATTTTTAATAAATAAAAAAATATGTAAATTTTTTTTTTATAATTAAAAAGCATAATATGAAACAAATTTTTAAAAAATTTTTTGCCCATTTACGTAAATATATCATCCTGAGGTATAACATAAATATGTGCACGTGCAAGGGACATAATCAGGTAAAATAATTAATAAAATAATCTTATCGTTCCAGACTTGCTTATCGATTTTTAGAAACTTGCCCACATTACGAGATAATATTACGTAACAAAATATTGACATTATTTTTAATTGAGGTATTTACTTGCAGGTTTTTAGATCCCAGCCAGGAAGACAGGACGCGACACCCCTTAGGCAACATAGATAACCAAGCGAGAATATATGAAAGGTAATTTTTTTACAAGAAAAAGTAAACTACAACTTATCATAACTATATAACTTTTTATTTTTATATCTTTTTTATTTGTTTTATAAATATGTTTATGATTTTTCCGTGTCATTAACCGCTGAATTATATTTTTTTTTTCTTTTATTTTATATTGATTTTGCATTTTAATTTTTCGCTTTTTTTTTGCTTATTTCTTTGCTTCTCTTTGTTTTTATTTAGCCGTTCACCGCGGGCTCTTAGCCCCACGCAAGGCGTCAGGTTCTAGGGAAAACATAGAGACGACTTTTGACATTGACGGTAATGTAGAAACCGTCTCCACTCACAGCGGGGCTAGAGAAGACAATAGATCTTTAGGCTCGGATAGCAGATCCGAAAATAGGTAATAATTTTTTGAGTCCGTAATAGTTCTTTAGTTTTGTTGTTCGGTAAAAGATAGTAAAATTAGGTTCGTCGTTTTATTTTTCTAAAAATGGTAGTACTTTTTAATGAACACGTGTGTGTAGATAAAATTCTTAGTATCTAAAGGTGCAGATTCAATACAATTTTACAAACGATTGTTCAAAGTGTACAGGGATTCTTCATCTTCAAGCGAAAATTAAAGCATATTAAATAGCAAGCTAGGGGAAGTCTCGGCATTTATCAAGTGAAACGACATATAAAAAAAGTGAAATCTCTGTGGTCCATTTATTTACTAAACGCTCTATAAGGCAATCCAGTGTTATAAACTTTTCCTTATTTTATGTTTTTAAGCTAACCCTCCTTTTTGAGCCGCAATTTTGCTACAATTTTTACCTACCCGATGATTTGGACCACAATTTGACAAACCCGAACCCCTCAGTAAGATTCCGGCAAAGGTTCAACGAAACCGGTAAACAGCTCAGGTACGGTTACGGAACAGCTCGAAGCAAGTATAATTTCGTAACAGCTCGGAGCAAATTTGGTTTCGGAACAGTTTAGAATTGGAGCATTTTCTCGGAACAGATATTTTAATAAACTGAAAGTGGAAGTGGGTAATTGCTTTATTGCATTGATCTTCTCTCGGACGAGAGTGCAGGGCACTCACAAAGGATGTGCTCCACCGTCTCGTCTTCCTGTTCACAACCTCTACATAGAAGCGTGTCATTTATACCCATTCTAAAAAGATGCTTTCCTAATGGACAATGTCCGGTCAGAACGCCCGTAATTAGGCGAAGGTTCGCCCTAGGCATTGCCAAGTAATGTTTAGCTGTATTTCTGTCAGGATAGTTCAGTAACTCCCTGGAAAAGTTACAGATTACTGTTTCATCCCATCGTCTTGTAAACTGCTGATGCGAGTGTCTTTTGATTAGGTCCTTCGTCGCAGACCCTGTCAGACCTACGGAAGGCTCGGGTTCAAAAGGTTTGGTCCCGGCAGCCTTCCTGGCCAACGAGTCAGCAATGCGGTTGCCTTTGGAGTGGGCGTGTCTTTTGGTCCAGCAGAGGGTGACCACGTTCCTGCTAGAAGCATCCGCAAGGGCACGGTGACATTCTAGTACCAGACCTGTGGGTTGTGTGTTATAATTGCTGTAAAGACAGAAAATGTCATGACTGAAATCTTCGATTGTTAATTTGTTAATATATTAGTATTCTATTTAAATTGTATTTTAATAAAAACAAAACAGATGACAATAATTCTATGCTACTGAATCTTGGACATTTACCACAAAATAAGTCCGTCGTGGTCGTGTGTTTTATTGCGCCGTCTGATGATTTCGCTACCACCCGTAGGTAGTTTTGTAGATTTTTTGCAAAAAAACACATAAATTGTAAAACCTTTAATATAAAGTTGATTATTATTTTTTATAAATAAATTTATTTACCATTGTTGTTATTATCTTATCAGGTTAAGTGGTATGGACCGATATCCCAGAGGCCAAGACCCAATCTTGCCAGCTGTCCTAGAATTCCCCGAAGATCCGCAGGAGCAATTTTTAGCCAGAGTCATCACACATTTAGATGTTACGACACCAACCTTTAGGTTGGCACCTGCCTACACGTTATATTTATGTGCCAGGTAAGAATTTGTTTCAAAAAATTGAATTAAATGTAAAATATAAAAGTTATTGCTATATATATATTTTTTTTTTGGCAAAGATGTACCAGGTATCTCATTATCGACACTTTTATCTCCGTTTCAATTAAACTTAAAATGTTATAATTAAAATTTGAAATTTTTGCTAAGAGCTCCATATTATTTTTTTAGTTAGAGATACGGAAAAATGTTTTATATAAAAGTTTCTTTATAATGATTTTTAAATAATTTGCCGTTATCTTCAATAAAAGTTGAGCTACGACTATTCAAAGCTATCTGGTTTTACGGGAAAAAATACACAAGATAGATATTTCACTTTTTATTGTTCGTGTACGGTTAGAGCCAAAATATGACCTTCTATAGTCCTCGTTGGATAAGTCCGTTCAATCGTATATTTTTAAAAAGGAAATTGATGAATTTCTCTATTCTCAATTACAGATATCGAGCATCGACGCATTATCGGCCTGAACTAACCCCTACGGAACGAGCCCACAAACTTACTTTACTCCTGCAACATGCTGCCATGTTAATACGTCACACTGTGCAGGACAGAAGCACGAGAGCACCTCGCAAGCGTTCTGGTTAGCCAATGCAAGCGAATTGCTGCATTTTTTGAAGAGCGACAGGCACGTCAGTGCCTTTTCGCTCCAGGCGCAAGATACTTTGGCCGATGCTGTACAGTTAGCATTTAAGGTATAAAATTATATATTATTTACAACAAATATAGAAAAAAGGTTTTTTGGGCATATGGCTCCCAATTTAAAAAAATACGGTGTCTCCAAAAGGCTGGAAACCTCGGGTGTGACTAAGACGGCTACATGAGTCACCCTTGTTGGTGATGTTCACATTCGCTGTAACCCAAGACAGGACTGACAAAGGCTCCCAAACAATAAAACAATCCTTTGTAAAAGTAAGGAGATATTTAAATGACTCAGGAGCCTGAACAGACTAATCCAATGCAACCAGTAAAGTTATTAATATAAAAAAATGTTAAAAGTAAAAAATGTAAATATTGTTAAAAAGTGCTATCTACCACACCTTTTGACAAAAGAAAAATGGCCACCCATTGGTTTTGGGTTTGTAAAATTCAAATGGGTAGTTTTGCCATACCACGTCAGGCGGCAGCGAAATCTGAAGTAAGTAAAAAGATTTAAAAAAGCAGTATATATGCAATATAATATTATAATGGTAGATGTTTTTAAGCCTTGTTATATAATTTAAATATATAAAAAAAAATCTTTTTACTTATTACAAATTTCGGTGTGTCTGATTTGCGATTTTTGAATATTATGGCCATGCCCACCTAGATGGCACAACATCTTTTCATATTAATATGCTTTACTGGTTGCATTGGGATTAGTCTGTTAGATGGCGCCAGAGCCATTTAAATCTCTCCTTTCAGAGGATTGTTTGATTGTCTTGGCGAGCCTTAGCAACAAGGGTGAAACATGTAGCCGTCTTAGCCACACCCGAGGTTTCCATCCTTTTGTCCTAAAAACTATTTTTCAGTGTTATTATGCCGGTATTTAATCCGTTCGTTATTACAAAAGTCTTTACAACGTTTTAAGTCGAGCAGCCTTCAAAAAAGCATCACTTGAAAATATGCAGCTGAGATGTTGGCGAAAGGTTGTGAACACTTTTCTAATAATACCGAATTAAATACAGTAATAATATACTATATTATATAATAGACAGTAATGTTGTATCTCTCCGGTTAAGTGCCTTAAAAAGTCAGTCCAAACTCCTTTTTTTATAGAATCTGGTTGCCTAACCTGATTGGATAAACCTGAATTCATGCAAATGTGGAAGTAAGTGGATTGATGGTGCATTTGTGTCTTGATAATCCACGCTTGAAAAATCGTGATGAAATATTACAAATTTTCGAATTCCATTAATTTGAAGATACGATTTTTAAGTAATGTAAAACTCAAATGCTGCTTAGAAATAACAAAATATTTTAAAGAAATTAGTGTCAAAAATGGAAAACATTTTAGTGGAAACATCAGATGGCACCTGACAGCAAAATTAAAAATATTAATAGTGTCTCCTGCAATTTTAAACAAAATTTTACTTATTTTAAGATATTCGTATTGTTTTATTTTAGCTGTTTTCTCAACTGTTCCACTGGATCTCGGCCAAAGCGCTTACCAACGTCATATCCAACAGTAACCTGTGCACTCGCAACTTCGGCAACAAATTGGCGAATCGTCTCAGGAACCTCCAGGCGTGGGCCGAATCGCAAGGCTTAGAATTAGCCGCCGAATGCCATTTGGCGAAGATCGTGCAGTGCGCGCATCTGCTGCAGTCGAGCAAGTATACGCCCGAAGATTTGGCCAACTTGAGCGCGGCCTGTTTTAAGTTGAATTCTATGCAGCTCGGTGCGCTGTTAATGCAGTATAAAGGTAGGTGATAAACTTTGTATTAAAAAATAATATTATTTCCGTGTCTTTTCAGAGAAAAAATACTTATAATAAAATCTTTGTTTAGCTGAACCTGGCGAAAAAATCGCATCTCCGTCTCTTCTCGAGCAAGCTTCGAAAGCGGCAGAAAGTGTTGCAGACGAACTCGCAAGAGCGGAAGGAAGAGAAGTGACACTGTACGAAGATCCCGCTCCACCTTTACAACTCTTGTTACCTGATGACGGATTCAGCTGTGATGTTGTTCAGGGTGTTCCACCAGGTAAAAAAATAAGTTTGACTAACCCATAATCTTTTTTGTGTATTAATTTGTGCTGAATGAAATTGGTTATAAATATATTGATTTTTGCAGGACTTGCCGATTTTCTTCATCCTTTGCAGGCTGCGGGACTTTGTAGACTTGCTGCCCAACCTACAAGTTCTGGTCATTGGACAGTGTATATGAACGCTCCCCGACCTCCCAGTGCATTAAGTACAACACAACCAGAGGTAAATACTGATAGTTCTAGATATTCAAGAAAAATCTTCTTAAATATAAAACGTATGAAAAACTATTATTAGAAATTTAAAGTTTAGTCTCACTGCTCTCACAGTATGTGGGCTTAAATGGTAAATACTCTGCAGTCGAAAGTATCAGGCATGGAGTACCACAGGGTTCAGTGCTGGGACCGCTTCTCTTTCTCATCTATATCAACGATGTGGAGAGGGGCGATCCTGGTGCTGAATCCATACTTTTTGCGGATGAAACAACTGTAGTATTGCAGGATAATGATTTAGATCATCTAAGAGAGAAGGTGGTGGATACACAAATGAGGGTTGCTGATTGGTTCACAGCAAACCAGCTAAACTTAAATGAGGCAAAAACAGAGCATGTGTTTTTTACATTGAAGCATATAGGGCATAAAAACACGCTTGAATCGGTCCGTTTTCTGGGCCTTCACATCGATCCCAAATTAAGTTGGAACTTACATATTGAGTTTCTAAAAACTGGCTTCCCGTGTGTATCCACTTCGAAATTTATCACAAACAGTTTCCTTAAATGTTGTCCTAATAGCATATTACTCATGTTTTGAATCAAAGGGTACATATGCGTTGCTTGCTTGGAGCCATGCTCCAAATAGTAAACATATTTTTAGTTTACAAAGAAGAGCTATACGTGTCATAAAGGAAGTAGACTACAGGGCTGATTGCAAGCCACTTTTTATGGAATTAAATATACTTACTTTCCCTTGCTTATATATTTTTCATTGTTTCTTTACTCAAAAGACAATAACACAAACTACACATGAAGGCACGCATTCCCGTCCAACGAGAAATAGGAAAAATTTATATTCCAAATATCACAGAATAAATAAAATTAGGACAGGCATATCATACTATGGACCTAAATTATTTAATTTCTTGCTACTTTCTATAACATAGCTACCTTCCAAAAAATTTAAATTTGTAGTAAAAAAATATTTACTTTCCACTAGAGGAATATTACAAAAACAATTTTAGTGACATGATTGCCTAATAAATTTTATGGGTCCATGTATAATCTCCTTTTGTTTTTGACTGCAGTTTTAAATTGTAATTTTTAAATGATTTACTATGTATTGTTAAATAACATATTTGCAAATTGTACTCAAACCTTTGGACGTTTGTAAGCCTGTATGGGTGTCTAACATTAATAAACTTTTTGTCTTTGTCTTGTTTTAAAATCAATTGTAAAATAAACGTTTCGGTTTTATTAAACCGTCATCCAGTTCCTTTTTCTTATGGATAATGTATTTGATTTTTTCAAAACTAAATAGTGGCCAATTTCACTTTTTTAATGATATTCATATATAGCCAGCAAGATCATAATAAGTCAAAAAACGATTTAAGTTTGATTGAAATGTTAATCCGGAAACAGCGCATGACTTAAAAGTAAGATAACAACCTTAATATACCTATATTTTTTACTAAATATAAGCAAAGCTCATAGGCTGGTTTTTATTTATTAGTTTTAGTTAAGAAAAGATGAGTGGGCCACACATAGTTTAAAGTGTTTTATTGTTAGTATTAAAAATGATTCATTCTTTTTAGGTTCAAGTTATTAGGCTTCACAAGGCTGGAGGCGGGATGGGACTGTCAATAGTTGCAGCAAAGGGAGCCGGCCAAGAGAGATTGGGAATTTACATCAAATCGGTGGTGCCAGGTATGATACCAATATTTACAAAAAAATACAATTATTTCTTGTTTCGTAGAAATTTCCACTCGGAGTCAATGTTTTTGTTGATACTGGCTATAAGAAAATTCCAGATTAAACTGGAATTGGGTATATTCACGTTTCTCGGAAAACCTATAGAATGATAGCATATATGCATATCAATCGTATAGTAACCTCAAAAAAAATTAAAAACATATTTTAAGCAAAAACTGCCCTTTAAAATTTAAACTCCAAGAATTGGCGCCAAAACGAGCTTTCCGAAGGTCACTGCTGTCTGACGTCACAGCGCATATAAACAGTAAAGCGTTATTCGTGTTTCTAATACATTGTCACCTTTTAAGCGAGGTTTAATTTTATTATGGCGTTATTTACGTGGCTACAGTCGAAAAAATTTATGTTGCTGTTAATATCAAGAAACATTCACAGCTGTTTGAATAAGTAATAAGTACAAATGACAAAATAAATGGTGTTTTGTGCCCCTTTGCACGAGCACATCTGTAAGTACACCAAACAAAATTTTTGTATGTGTGTCTCGAGGGGATTAGAACGTAATAAACGATGGTTTACAGCAGCAAGATGTGATATAATATGCCAAAATCAGTAAGTAATTTTTCTGTTGTGAAGACCACTTTAATGTAAGTTATAAATAAGGTTATTAAACACAAATACATAAATACCTACATGAATATATTTTTTCTAATTTGGTTTAAACATCAAGTATTGTAAAGAGCTGTTTTATTTTATTTAACACATAAAATAAATACAATGCTGCTTTTGCACCTCTGATTTCTGCTGAATTAAAACATTTGTCATTTTTAATGTAATCCATCACCATAAACATATCCACAGAGGGTAAATTGTTTGTAGAAACCTTGACAAATCCTTCGTTAGCAATAATAAATGAAAAACACTTTATTTAGCCAGGCAAAATAAAACAAAATACTAGTTATGTCGATATTTACCGCAGCACAACTGGAAACAGACAAAGTCGATATGTAAACAATCTGTATTTATATGCGATGTGACGTCACGAGTCGTTTTGCAGTCCCTTTAAACT
Organism: Listronotus oregonensis; assembly: GCA_019359885.1. Classification (NCBI taxonomy): domain Eukaryota; kingdom Metazoa; phylum Arthropoda; class Insecta; order Coleoptera; family Curculionidae; genus Listronotus; species Listronotus oregonensis. The sequence continues at coordinate 86,642 of JAHBCN010001319.1, read as the reverse complement.
TCTCCGTTTTACCTATGTTTTCATACCTGAAATATTGGGTACTGGCTTTTTTATATGGACTTGTGAGATTATAAAATTGACCTGGGGACTGCTTTGTCTTTGTTTTTTAAAATATATGGATAATACCCAATTTCGAATTTAAGTTTTAGGATTTGTGAGGAAAAGTAAGGATTCTAAAAAGTTAATTATTATTTTCAGGTGGAGCTGCTGATAGGGATGGAAGACTTGCTGCAGGTAAGAAAAGAAAAAATAAACAAATACTAAATAATAAAAATATTATTATGTTCTGTTATTATTTTTATTTTATTTTTTTCAGGCGATCAGTTACTTTCTGTCGACGGCCAGTCTCTCTTAGGGATCACTCAGGAAAAGGCAGCTGAATTTTTAGTTAGAACTGGAACCGTTGTCACGTTGGAGGTAGCTAAAGGGGGCGCTGTTTACCACGGCTTGGCAACGTTGCTGCAACAGCCTAGTCCGACCCCACACAGAGGTAAGATACCCTTGATCATGCTTTATTTTTTTCTAATTTAAGTAATAGTTTAAAAATTGTATTTTCAATTTAATTTTCACATTTTAGCAAAACTGTGTCTCTGTAGGACTCTTCGGTATAGACGATATAAGTACCATGGAAAGTATAAATTAATACAAAGATTTTTTATACTTTTTTGCTAAGTATACAGCTAGAGCTAAAAATAAAGTGTAATGCAAAAGTATTTCTAGTGTTTTGTTAAAATTATTATACTACAGGTTGTGTCTAAAGTTAAAATTGTATTACCTTTCTGATCATTTTAAGTGCATAAATACATTTCAATTTGAATATCGTCTTATTTAAAGTACGGCGTATTAAAATAAAAAAAATAAAATTTGTTAAAATCTTGTAATCAAAAAATAATAAATACAGGCTTAATTGCAATTCAATACATTTGCTTGAAGGTTAAGAAGGATAGGCACTGTGACGACCGAAAAAATGGAATGTGGAATTATTTTGACGGGCATAATTAAGGAAGTTGGGGATCGGGTTTTTAAATTTATTAAGTGCACATTGAATATAATTTTTAAAATTTTTTATTAAATAGTTACATAGTTATAAACGATACCGTAAAGTACAAAAAATATCCCCCCACAGCGGCATTGATTTCTCGAGAACGGATTATCTAAAAAAGGGGGCAAATCCAAATTGCAGCCCAAATAAGCAGGTATAAACTTTTTCCCAGCTTATGTATGGCAAAATTGCGGCCCAAAAATTCTTGGAATAAATTTAATTTGACTAAGCCATGGCAGAATTGCGGCCTAAACGGAGAAGTTTACTGTTCCTACTTTTGGTAACGTCTGGTAATTTAGGAAAATAAAAACCCTTTAACTAACTAGAACTAACCATGACCGACCAGAACTGAGGGCTTTTGAATTTGTCTAAATTATCCCTACGTAGAAGTTATTAACAAAATTAAATAATTGTTAAAAATGGTATTTATAACGGGCCGCAATAATTCCATCCTGTTTGGGTGAAACCAGGTTATCATTATTAAGTGGATTATTTTTGGGACCTAATTTTGCTATTATTTTTAACTACCTATGATCTTGCCTACCTATATGAGTTTCGGCTGGATTTTTATTTGCTTTTGAATCAATTAATTTTTATTTTTCCTCCTTTTTTTTTGAATTCAAGCAATCTTAAAAAATAGTAAAAATCAAAATTTTCGAAATCGGCTATGTGCAATGATAACTACTTTCTTACAGATTATAATATTTAATATAATTTTTTTTTTTGGATAACCCGTTTTCGAGAAATTAATTTTGTTTTGGAAGGAGTTTTTTTTCTACTTTACGGCATCGTTTCTAACTCTGTACCTATTTAATATTTTATAATAAAAATTAGTTAAAACTATATTTAATGTGCACTTAATAAATTAAAAAAAACATCCCCAAATTCCCTAATTATTCCGTCAAAAAATTTCCCGAACATCATTCATTTCTTTTGGCCATCACATTGGCTATCCCCCTTAAACAGAATTCCACGGAAAAATACCCATATGGCTATTTTACATTTTTTTAAATATGAGAAAATCCAAAAATATGGCCCTGTTTAGTTCTCATTGGACGACTCTGTACCTAAAAAGTTTTATTTTTTCTTTCTATAACATAAAGCCAATAGTCCTTTATAATTGTCATATTTTTGAGCTCATTTTTTTTAATAGAAGATTTTAAAATTGGCTTTTACTTTAATTTTTTTATAGACCGACAATAAAAATAATATTCATTTGTAGTGAATATCATTTTTTTACTTTTTATTAATCAAATAAAACCTAAATTTTGAATAATATCGAAATAATTGTAACATATAAAAACTAGGCTAAGCTAGACATGTTGCAGAAATGTAACTTAAGGTTCAATTAGTTAATGGTTTATTGAAAGATTCTCTTCTATCCAAAAACTTAACATGTCTTTAGATCATATCAATGGCATATTTCCTTAATTAGCATTTCTGCAATAACTGCTGTCTTTTATGCTAGAATACAAGTCCTACTTCGTAGTCAACCCCGTATCTAAAATTATGTTTCTAATTCTATTTCACGCAGCCATTATTCAGGACATCAACTACTACGACCAATTCAATTACTACAACTACAAAAGCCCTATTGGCTCTAACGAATCTTTATTTTCGCACCCGGGGAGCAAAATGTACACGCCCCCGATCTTTAAACCGAAAAACAACGTATTTTTCAGTTCCGACGACAGCTTATTCAAAACGGAAAAACGCAAATTGATTATACCGAGAATAGAAATTCAGAGTGACGAACCCGTATTCAATCTTCAAGTCACCGATTTCAGCGAGCCCAAGCCTAAAAATGTCACACTGACCTACGACGAGACCGGTCAAAGTATGCAGACGAAAAAGGTCGAAGAATTTTGCGCAAAACCTAAAAGTAAAGTTCAGGAATTCGCGCAGAACAAAAGTTTCTCCATCGATCACAACCGAAGCTTCGAAGATATAAATAAAATTAGCGATACAGACAAGTTTTTGAGTATCGCAACAAAAAAATTAGCGCGTCAGCGGGCTACATCTACTTCACTAATAGACCTCTCGAGCTCTACGTCCTCAATAAATAGCTGTGTGTACGAGTCCAATCTGGATTTGAGTCAGATCGACCCCGATACCCCACTAAAGCACTGGAAGAGTCCTTTTGAAATGCGACACCCTAAAGATTTGGAAAAGGACAACAAGGCTACTAGTGAGCCTGCCTTGAACCAGAAGAAATATACTATATCGAGCAGAAGCAAGAGTGTTAGTGAAGAGAACCTAAACGATAAATTGACGGAGTACGAGAGGTTGGAGATACTGAAGCTGTTGCACGACTGGAGTTTGCATGGCTCAGAATCGAAGTCCGACTTTCATATTCCTTTGAGTCGCATAAAAAGCACTGATAATCTAAACCGCATAGGTAGAGATGACGGGGACAGTTTGAAGAACAGCACTCTGAAGTTTGCTTCTGAACCCGATTTATCGCCCAAGAGTCGTCAGAGGTTGGAGAAAAATGATGAAAGTCCAGTGCTACTTGGAAAATACAGTTCTGAATCAAAGATCTCTTCCACTCCTCTCGAAGATGATTTTTTGCACAAGTGTCAATACAGGAATTGCATTTTTAACATAGATTTTACGCCGAAACGAGGGACCAATTATACATCGGACCAAGATCTGTGCAAAACTGAAAAAACTAGCCCTGTGAAGCTTAAAAGTATTTTGAAGAATAGTAGGGAGAAGCTGGAGGAGCTAACTAAGAATTTAGAAGAAAATGTAATAAAAAGGAGAGATGAATCTCTTGAAAATCTAAGCAAGAGCTTCGGGAATCAAGCGAGTCTCTAAAAGAAAATAGTAATAACGAAAGTCTAATTAACATAACGAATTTGCAAAAGACTGCTAGGCCTAAGCTTAATTTTCAGAACAGAAGGTATAGTGAGATTGTAGAAACCAATAAGCCTATAAATAGTGATTTGATAAGATGTGATAGTTTAGAGAGATTAACTCAAATGCGAAAGCCTAAAAAATTTCCAGAGTCCTATATTGTGTCGAGAAAAGGAAGCTTACGCACTCAAAAATCCAAAAACAACGAAAACGGTCAGAAGCCTAAGAGTCCCAAGGTGATAGTATTGAGGAAGAAATGCATGCCGAAGACATGGAAGAGTTGTTCCGATATAAAACCTAAGAAACCGGTTAAAAAGTGCTGCAAATACGCCAAAAAAACTTGTCCGATTCTCAAGAATTCTTCGGACTCGCCGAATAAGGCTAGAAAAACGAAGAGTTGTGCTTCTATCAGTGAAGAAAATATTTTGGAAAGATCAGCTCGTGGACATAACTGTTGTCCAAACTTTGACAGTATTCGAGAAGACGATTCCGATTGTTGTACTATCGAGAAGTCGCAGCCGAAAGTCTATTTTGCGGAGAATAATTTTGAAATAGTTCCTAGGATGTTCCAGGATAATTTCACCACTAATTTTAGTAATGGACAGCGTTGTTGTAGCTTTAAACATGATTCGAAAACCGAGTGTATTCCCGTTAATCAGGAAAAATCTGATGTTAGACAGTACTTACCTTGTTCGCATGTACTAAGCTGTCAAAAACCGTATTCAAGAGCCGTTTTTAGACAAAACACCTTGCCAGAAAGTTCCAATACCTACGAAACCACAAATACAAAACGTATTTTAGACGACAGCTGCTTTCAAGATCCTTTTATTATTGTTGCTGTGGGTCAGAATAGAAACAGCGTTTCCATTAGTCAAGATGATATTGGTTTTGGTGGCCAGCACGCTTCCGCTAGGTTAGCAGCCGGTATTTCCCCCACCCCTTCTGGCTCTGCTTGTCTTGTCCATCGTAAGATTACGATACTGTCTGATGCACCTTTCTTTGTTTTTTTATAGTAGTTGACCAAATTAAAACTTTTTTTTATTTTTTAAAATATATTTTTTGATAATCCTTTATAAAATCTCGATTCCGAGAAATAGCCCAGTAACTGAAGTCCTGAAACTACCCAAAAAGCTGCAAATAAATCTGTACAGTTTTCATTTGTGACGCAATTCTTAGGTCTTCGCGGATGCTTGTGAGCGAGAAAGAATTTATCACGAGTCCCTAAAATGAGTTTCCCGCGAATATCTGCCAAAATTTGCGAATAAGAGAATTTTTGTTCGGACAAAAAATAAAGATCACCTCAAAATCTACAAAAATGGTCCCTACAATTTTTTCGCAACACCAATATTTTTCGCAAAAACGGCCGTCAAAAAATCCATAACATTCCACACTGGATAGATGTGGTAGTAGTAGTTTCTCACTAAAAAATGCAGATGGGCAAATCAATTTTATATCAAAACGCAAGAAAGATGGTGAAGGAAATTTTCTGGGATCATTAAACACTTGCTAAAGTTTCATTATAAAAAAGAAATGTTAATAACAAACCATTTTTTTAAAAAATATCAATAAATTAATGAGATACTCTCAAAATATTGTGAAATTTAATGTGAAAAAAAACTTTGACCGCTTTTTTTAATATTCTAGAAAAATCAGAATGGATCCAAACTCAGGTGCAATGATAGGTACGGGTTTTCCCATTCCGATGAACTTTGAATGATTAAAAAATGTACATTATTGCCCGAGTAATGGAACAATTCGTCCGCCCGCTTATAAGTGAATCCATGAAGATAGCGGCAATCTAGCGGTTGACCGGCAGCTGAAATGAGGGGACTTTTGGGTCCCGTTATCCCGAAAACTATCAATTTTTCGAAAAAAATTATAAGAATAATTTTTGTAGATTACAACGCGATCTTAATTTTTTGTCTAAACAATAATTCTCCAATTCGCATATTTTGGCAGATATTAGCGGGAAACCCATTTTTCGGGCCTCGAGGACCCATTTTCAGCCCTGTTAATGGTGATAAACTTTTTTTCACTCGAAAGCATCCCCAAAGACATAAGAATTGCGCCACAAGGGAAAACTGTACAGATTTATTTACTGCTTTGTCCCTTCATTTACTGGACTAAAAATTAGACTGGCATGAAAAAATTATAAAAATATTTTTCTTTTTTTTTGATACTTAGAACAAAAAAAAATTTGTAACGTGTAATTGTGGTCCTTCTACAAATAATTAAATAATGAATTAAAAACATTTTATGCTAGAGGTATATCTGCTATTTATTTTTCTAGTATTAATAAATACAACTTTACAAACAATTTTAGTTAATTATTCTTTTAAGTTTTCAGTTCGCTGATTTTAAATTATTGCGCAATTTATAGTTTTTTATTGCCTCCCTTTGCTATAGTTTAAAAATATATATCTTTGTTTATTTATAATTTATTTTTACCTAATTGCTTTTTTTCTAGCACCTTTTTTAAGTGTTTAGAATGTTCTTTGTATATAAACTGAGATTGAAACTAGAACAGTTGATTTACCTGTTATCTATGACAGATTTTTTTACATTCTTGAACTGTCATTTTTTTTAAACTCTGTGATCAACAGTTTTAGTGTTCTTATAAAAGTTAAGTGCTTCTTCTTTTTTAATTAGACTCATATCAAACATGTTTTTCATAAAGGAACTGCCAAGAAAGCATTTTAAATTTTTTAGTCAAAGTTACTAAATAGTTATAATTTTGTCTAGTTCTCTTGTCTCCTTTTTTTAAACAAATTGAATTTGTTTGTTAATTACTAAGAACTAAGAAATTTCAAAAAAGAATAAATAAAGAAAAAACTATAATCAAACCTATTATGGTTCTGAATATTATTTAAAGGGGACGCAAGAACTTCATGAAATAAAACTAATGACGAGAAGCACTAATCTTTATGTATTTTTAAAACCTTTTTTTTAACTTTACGACAATATTTTAACGTTTATATTAATCTGCACAGGCCCCAGACGAATGTCTGAACGCGACCTACCCTCCCGAGTAGACTCTGAACGCACCATCCCCTCTTCAAAGTCCGTCCCTGCTCTCCACCAGATCCACTCGCCTACCCAGGAGCAACCGAGGGCACCCGGTGGTCAACCGAGCAATTTCTTAGCCGATGGGTAAGTGAAATCTGGTATTTTACGTTTAAAAGTATATATTATTAAAAATACCTGTTGTTTCAGTTAATAAGCACGTTATGAAAATAGTATTTTTTCTAAAGTAATTTAAATAACCCATAAATCCCATTTCATATTATATTTCATTATATTTATTTGTTTTTTTTATGTAGCTACAGTAGAACTTCATCAAACAACAGCATAAATACCAACAATATACCTAGCGGGGTGCAGAACGGCCCCGTCGGTCCTGCTGGCCTAAGAAGCCGATCTACGCATAACTTAAATCAGCAGGACGGAGGATTCTACCAAAATCTTAGTGTGTACAGAAACAAGGTGCCCAGTCCGCAGCAGTTAGGGGACAGGTAAGAATAGGCTATTTGACTGATTTTGAGAAACCGTTTTAAATTATTTTTTAGTACCTAACAAACACAATACATTTTATATTTCTGGGAAATCTGCTGTATTTTCAATAAAACTCAATGTTAAAGTTTAAATTATAAAATTCGCCCTAAAAACGCTGTCTCTGTAATGGCTTCAACATGTGTTTCGCGTGACGTCATATGCAAGTAAACAAGTTACCGAGTGCAACTACAGTGACTTTTGTTAATAAATTTTTAATTTAATGGCTAATATGGTATATAAATGGTGTGTAGTGCCACAATGTACCAATACTTCTCTGAAAACACCATGAAAACTGTTTATATCTGTCCCAACAAATCCTAAAAGGCGAAAAAAGTGGTTACAATTAGCTCGAAGAGATCCAAACAGCTTTGTATCACATTCAAATTTTTATGTGTGAAGATCACTTTAATATAACTATACAAATATGCTGCTTTGAATACCTACCGATTTATATATAACTATATAACCTAACTTTGGATTAGAATAATTTTGTTTCTTCTAGAAGTTAAATACCTAGCAAGTTAGTACTTTCTCTTTTTATACTTAATGGTATTATTATTGAATTGCAGATGGAAACTGATATAATAAATTACACAAAATATAAAATGGGCTTCGCGAAGAATTTACTTTGGTACTTCTTATATTTTTACACTCCATAAACATAACCTACAATAAGATTTTGAGAAATTCTGAATGATGAACACGTAAATAAATAATTTTTTGGAGGTACTTACACAGCTGTTTTTACATTTTTGAGTTTTGCAGGATAGTAGCCAGCGTTATTTTTAAAGAAACGCACAATCATAAATGCGTCTATCTCAGGTAGGTTTCTGTTATCGGCTTGCACAAAATGTATGTTCAATTTGAGGTATGAAACGGATAATTATGTTACTTAAAATATGTTTTTTATATAAAATGGTCAAGAAACAGTTATTTAGATAGTCAAAGATCGAAAATAATACTCTGAAACACAACACAAAGGTTGTGACATTTATTTATGCAAGTGACGTCACAAGTTGTAACTAGTCACAGAGCGTTCCAGTCGCCGAATTAATTTTAACAATATGTGAATACATATATTTTTTTCAATAAATTTGCACATTTGACTTTATATTATAAATATGCTTTTTTATACTATTATCTGATAGGATGACCACATTTTAAAGCTTTTTCTTAATGGTGGCAAATGGCCTATCCAGGCTAGACAAAGACAGTGTTTTAAGTCTCGTGAAAATAGATTTAAAATTGGGAACTTAAAATCATTTTATTAACTATAGAAAAAAATATAAAAAAAACTTTTTTTGATTATATACATTATAAGTAATTACTGAAAAATATTAATCCTAAGTTAATTTGATTGTGTGATACTTAACTATTCTTGTTATAAACACAGTCTTATTTGTTTTTTTAGGACTTCAGCTCTACGTTCCTCCCAGAACTCCCTCCAATCCTCCATCACTTCCCCTCCGAATTCCCAACGACCTTCCTCAGCGTACTACCCCACGAATCAAGGCACCAACTTTAGCAGACCCAACCTTCATCAGTCGATACCGAACCTGAAGAGTCCGCCTTCGATGCAAAGGTTACAGCAGGAAGATAACGGCAGGTTATCCGGAGGATTAACCGGAAGTTATCCCAATATCGGTGGACAAAATCAACAGCAGTATTACGGGGTAAGTAGATTTAACATTTTTTGTGTAAAGAAACTAGCCCTAAACTTTTTTTAGTAAGTTTTAGACAGTTCAATTTTAAAACAACTATTATCAAACTAACCTCAGAAATCTTTAGATTAGAATACTTTTTGAGCTATCGATAATTTTAAATGGTCGGCGGAAAATATAATATTTTTAATGCGGCTATACGAAAATTGTGGTAGTGGGAGTTTGTTAGTCTCCGCCCACCGTCTCCACGTCCTTTCGCCCGACCCCTAAGGTGTAGCGTAAATGCACTCAATACTACTATATTTTACATAAGTTTTTTTGATATGACATTGGATATTTTTATGGAAAATATCAGCTTTTCTAGTTGTTGATTTATTTAACCATTTGTATTATATCCTGTACGTATACCAAGGTGTTTCTTAACTTGTTCCTATTGTAGCAACACGTCGCCCAAGCACAGCAACAACAACCGTATCTTCGACAACCCAACCAACAAAGCTATCCAGGAACAACGGAAGATGTAGGCAGAGATCCAGCGAATCGTTCTCAGTATGGTTCACCTTACTCCAACCAGAACCAGTCGTACCCTTCGCCGACTCACAGCAGTACACCGAACTATTCACAGGCGAATAACGTTTCGACAAGTTATCCCGTTAACAGCGGTCCGAATGGCCATTCCCAAGTGAATAGCGGGCAAAGTATGCAACGGGAGCTGCATACGAATGCGAATACGAATATGCCGCCGAATATGAGTAACAACATCTCGAGTAATGGTCAGAAATTAGACGACAGGCTGGATAGGATTGATAGAATTGAACAAAGAGGTAAGAAATATATACACTTATTTTTAACTCGTTGTTTAATTAGTTTTGTCGTCCGATAAGAAATGATGCTTATTTTTCTAAAAACGGTAATACTTTTTTCATGAACATTTCATATGTCAACTCATTCGTATATATACAGCTGTTCAAACTTGACGTGTCACAGTATTTATTTTACAATGGAAATAATTGCATTGATAATCTTTTTTATGTTTGGAAGGTGTAACACCAAAAAAAATCATAAATGATTTTTAAAAGTATATAAGAACTCTTCACCTTTAAGGGTAGGTAGGTAGGTAGGTTTAAAGTAAGTGGGTATAACACCCTTCCACCGCCACCTTTAAGGGGGTTCTCTGGTTTGACGGTTGACATTTTTTGGGATTTTTTTGTGAGGACCGATAAAGAAATAGAACTTTGAAGTTTTTATCATTTATTTATAAATGTTTAAAGAGTATACATATAAATTTTTTGCCAAAAATATTTATTAGAACCAAAGTTATAGCTCTGAAGACACCTGCCCTGAAAAAATGGACCCTCACTCCCTCCACGAAATCAGCTGATTGGTTTATCTGAAACTAAAACAATTGGCGGCGTTTTAATCTTTAAGCTTAAATACATGGAATGTATAAATTTTCCCATAAGACACGTTAAAAATCAAAAAAATTCAGCGGAAATTTTATGTTGCCTAGACAACGTGATATTTCCATTTACTTACAAACACAGAACAATCGAACTTGTTTGTATTGTCAATTAAAAACGTCAAAATTAGTCAAACTGAGTCGATTTGGTTATGTACATGATGAAGAAATAGATAAAGTAATTAAAAAAAACGATTTCAGTTATAGTTTTAATTATGTTGCATGAAATTGAAAATTGTATGACAAAAAAAAACATTTTAATAGTATAATACTCCCATATTTCTCCATTTTAGAAATATTCTTCCTAAATACCGCTCGTGCATAAAAATTAACCAAATAATTTTATTTCAAGCTTTTTATATAAATTCCAATTATAAATAACAAGCTTTCATGAAAATTATCGGTAATTTTTAAGCACTCGTGGTATTACTCCCGAAAAGAAAATTCTGAAAAGTGGATTTTTGACTTCAAAACAAAAAATTCGAATGTCATGTATTTTTTATCAACTGTTTGTTAAAAAAATAGAAATATTTTAAATTTTGGGGTGATAATAGGAATCAATTTATGCAAAAAATAAAAGTCGATTTTTTGCACTTATTAAACCAGAGAACCTCCATAATTATTAAAACAGTAAAAAGGTGGGTTGCTAAATTACAACGTAGTCTTAGAATTCCTGAAGACGATCTACGACCTTCAAAAATTGTACCAACACCCGAAATCATAGTAAAAATATAGTTTATGGTTTTAAAAGATGGTCAATTAACCGAAAGAGATTTAGTAGGAGTGTGAGCAATATTTTACACAAAATTTTGAATTCTAGAAAGCTGTGTGCTCAATGGATGCCATATTTGCCAACAATGAACAAAAGCGTATTTAAATGCAGCCTCTAGCAAGTTTATGCTTGAAAATGTAAACAAAATAAGCGAGTATGGGTCCAGAAATCGGTTAAGAAGGTGCTAGCATCAGTTTTTTGGGATATAAAAAAATTTTGTTCATAAATTCCTTCCAAACTGGTAAAATCGTAAACTCGTATTATGAGATCTGGTTTACAATAGAAAAAAGTAATTTTTCATCAAGACAAGGCATCTTCTCACACAGCTTAAAAAACAACGGCAAAAATCAGTGAATGAAAGTACGCACTTTTGCCACATCCACCCTATTCGCCAGATTTGTCTCCCACTGAATTCTGACTGTTCTTACATCTGAAAAAATGTATGCGTGTGAATGATAAAATGAATTTCAACTTGTTAGATACCCTAGTATATAGACTTGTTTACTAAATTCAGAGATGTATTAAAAAAGGAAACCTGCTAAAATTGCAATTATTTTTAAAATCACAAGAACCGTAAGCACGCAGTTCACCATGATCAGTCGTATGGCTCTTTATTGACTTTTAAGAAGATTTAAGGGCAATATTTTACTTTTTTGATTAAAACTGATTTATTTTTTTAGGTTATGCAAACCCTAATGCAGGATTATTAAGAGAAGACGTATTCAGACAGTCACAAGGTGCTAGGCACGATGAAATCATGAGGTATCCGAGCACGAATAATGTTAGGATATCGGAGGCCCAAATACAAAGTAGTCGCGGTAGTGAGGAATTAAATAGGTATGTACTACTTTAATTTTAGTAATTTTTTTTACATCTTTTACAAGATGTATTTAATAACGTTTAAATAAATTTAGGCACCAAGAAATTAGAAACTCAAAAAGCGAAGACATGCTTAAACATCACCATCAAGGAGAAATGTTGCGATACGCGAGCAGCGGAAACATAAGAGCTCACGACATCAATCAGCCCTTGAGAGCCAATCCGGATCATTTACACCAGCATAGATTGAGTAATGAGGAGAAGATATTAAGAGGACAGGCCAAATTAGCAGAAATGGGGGAGGAGGTAAGGGATTTACAGGTTGTTTTTGAATTAAATAATTTGTTGCAAAGCCAAAACGTGCGAAAGCGAAATTAACAGTTTTTAGCATTGTATCTTAATTTTTATCTTTTGTAATACTCTGTATAATATTATTTCCATCAACAGGTTAGAAGGCGTCAACAACAACAATCCCAGAGCCGCCTTTTAAATCAAATGCCACCCAACACATATTACCAACAACAGCAGCACCAGCAACAACACTACTATAACACCCAAATGGCCCAGTCAATGCAAAATCTTTCCATAAATCCCACCTACCAAAACCACCAGCAACACCCCGCGATGTCGAATGCATACAACCAGCATTATCCTCCGAACAGCGGGTACCAAACCACGCCGACCTCATCTAACTTCTACCAGTCGCAGGGTCCAACCTCTCCCGGATACCGGCCGCAAGGAAGTGTTCAAAAACCAACCAAAAAGCCAGAATCGCCGCCAAATCTGCCTCCGACCAGTACTCACCCGATGTATTCGTCCGGGTCGCAACCGGACTCGTCGACGACTTACTCGGCATCCAGTCAGGATCCTCCGAAGATGGCGTTCTACTCGGCCACGACGCCCACGAGCAATAGCAAGCCGCCGAGGGACCCGTGGGCAAGGGAGGAACAGGAAAGACAGCAAGGTTAGTATTGTGTTTTATCGCGCGTTTTGGGATCAACTAGTTATGGACGTCATAAATAAAATATTTTCTAATTTTGACATTTAATGTGACACTTTTCAAAACTCATTGACTGGGTGATGAAAAGTTATTTTTGACAACGTCGATGAGTTTGGAAAGGTTTTTTATATTTTAAACTTGAATTAAAAAGAATCATATCATATTCAAAATTAGAAAAATATTGTGTGAAACGCGTTGGAAAAACCACTGTTTTTCGTAACTAGCAGATTTCTGCGGAACGAGCGAAGCGAGTACCGCAAAAGAATGTGAGTCTGAACCAGCAAAATCGATTTTTTTATATTATATTTTTTTAAAGTACATATATTAAAGTACACACTCAGGAAATTAAATGTAAATATTATATTTATTTCAGAAGCTAGACGAGAAGCGTCAAGGCAATGGCAAGAGCAACAAATAAGAGAATTGATGTCGTTGCCCTACAGGACGCCACAACAAGAAGAACAGCTGAGAGTGTTACAGTTGGAAAGGGAGTTTCAGAGAAGGGCGATAGAGGCCGCTGGTGAGGATGATGAAGATACTGAAAAGGTAAGGAAGAAATTTTGAAAATAATTCTTTTAATAATGGAAGTAGGTTTGTTGACTTACGGTAGATAATTCGGACTACCTCAGAAATTTTCATGTCTGTATTTTAAGTATTTTTGCCAAGGTAGAATTAGTGTCATTATAATGGTAACCGAAATCAATGACATATTAAACTATTACTTACTATTGCTGCAAATATTATATTATTATATTTTTTTCTACATTTTTCTTTATTTTTTAGGAATCTCCCACTCCTCACATGCCTCAACCGGTCTCCAGTCAAACGGTGATAAGCACAGTGCCTTCCTCTACGGTTTCCAGTAGACAAGAGGCTTCGCAGCCTCCCCCCACCTCAATCCTGAAACCGGGAGGTCCTAACGTCCAACCCTCACCCGCATCGAACAACAACTCGCGAGAGAATCACATACCGAACCAGAGACAGCCGTCGCCCACTGAGGTTATCGCGCCACCTCCTCCAGAAAGGTAAGATGGCTCAAATTATAATTACACAGTGTCCTTGCCTATATTTTTTAAACGTCTATTGAAACTCAATATTTAATTTTTTAGGGGTTCCAGTTTCGCGGTTATGTCTATGCGAACAAAAGAAGTGGTGGGAAAACGAGTATCATTTGACACTCCTTCGACACCAAACAACATTCAGCAGCCACCACAGCTACCCAACACTTTACCTATAGAAGAAAACCCAAGGGAGGATCCAAATGTAAGTAAAATGTTAAATTAGCTAGTGAAGTAAATATACTATTAATTATTAATATTTAGAATAAAATCAAACAATAATAATTAATGCATCTAATTGTACTTACTTGACAATGACTATAGGTTAATCCGTAAGTTAACACAGGTTACGTAACACTGCTTTCAAAAACAATTATACGCTGTATACAAGGAAGTTTTTTTTTTTAAATATTATGTGTCTACAGTATGTCGAGCTTAAAAAGTTGATAATGTAAGATTAAGAAACCAAAAATCTAATTTCTTTTTAAACAAATACAGAAAAAGCAAAAAGAAACTTTAACATAAAATTGTACTTTCTTTCATTCAATTAGAGGGTCCTGTATATATTTAAATTTGCTGGTCTGCCCAGTAATTAATAATTTTGATCCTTTAAAAGAATGTACTAAATTATTAAATGAAATAAAAGTACCTAAATGTAAACCTTATTTCTTTTTAATAATCCACAGAAATACACAAACATTGTGGAAATCATTAAAAAGATAGTTAAGATTGCCTTATTTTCTCACTGCTATTTCATTTTCTATTATTCATAATTGATATATTATTATTTAGTCGGTTACCTAACGTTACGTCTCACAAGAAGCACCTAATTTAAATATAAGAAATACTTACGTAAAGTAAAAAATGCCGGGTATGTTCCCCTTGGATTTGCAAGACAAAACCATACAATCTCTAGTCATTTTGTTACGATATTATAAGTAACAAACAATAAACACAAAATTATAGTCACAATTTAATAAACACTAATCACTAAAATAAGAAGGTTTTTATCAATCCAAAAAAACTTCTGCAACCACAAAATATAATCACACAAAGCAAAACAATCGAAACTAATACGGCGCAAAGGGCACAAACAACAACTAACCACAACAAAATTGACGAATGATGAGACGACGACGGTTGATGGTACAGCGCGGATATAGTTTCGGTACTCCGGCTCTCATAAAAGTATAATGTGTTGCCTAACTACACACTGATTTATCAGTGTGTAAGTAGGCAACACATTAAATTATTTCGTGGAATTTTATTATTGCGCAGAATGTCGTGTATCGCGTCGCGTTGATTGCAATGGTTATTTACGCGCAGCGTTGCAAATGTAGGAATATATTAAAGGGCGTTCCGGATGTGGTCTGACAAACAACGACCAGTAAATTAGGCAATGCGTTTATCTCGTTTAATTTGCGATTGATTTCGCGGTGCTATTGAATGGTGTCCCTAGATCTCTGTCCCTAGTGCACCACGGTGCATAGTTTGTGAACGACTGGTCTAAATAATAATTTTGTAATCGTACTAATATATTTGGCCAAAGAACCGGGGACGATCACGTTGACCAGTTAGAAAGTGTTTTAAGTCACGAGAAAATACATTACAAATTTAAATTGTCGTTTTATTAGTTATAGAAAAAAAAATTGGTCCAAATTCTTTCTTTGATTGTGTAAAACGTACCTATTGGATTACTGCACTGAATCTAACGCTGATGTTTTTCCTTACAGAGCTTCATACGTCAAGCTGAATCTATGTTGGCATCCCCCACCACGCCGACCGATCCGAGCCTCAACGTTGCCACGGCAACACCGGGCGTGATCGGGGCCCAAGAAGTGTACAGAGATCCGCGAGCAAGGCGACTGGCCGAGCAGCAAAAGAAAAGCCAAAACGAAGCCACACCCGTGCCGGAAAAACTTAGTTTTAAGGAGAAAATGAAGATGTTTGCCATGGAAACGGGGGAACAGGAGACCCCGAAAGACAAGAGTAAAATAAGCAGGGCGCAGAGGGAGATAGACAGTCTGGGGTCTCCGCCTAGCTCAGGAATGGTGCATTAATGAACTCTATATAAGTTTATTTGTTATTTATTTTTGTATGTTGATAAGACAAAAAAATGGCTATTTTTGTTGTATAATTAAGGGTAAACTGGATTCCTTATGAAGAGGAGGTATTTTTGTTGTTAGTTTACGAACAGGGCCATATTTGCGGTTTTCCTCGTATTTAAAAAAATGTCAAATAACCATCTTAAATTAAAAGACATGGCCATACAAGGATTTAGTATTCGTTTTTAGCAACAGCAGAATGTTTTCCGTTTTATTAAAATGTATCAAATTAAGAATCAGATCATTTTCGTAAGTGTTCCTCATCATTCTACGAAAAAGTTTTACAAAGTGGCTATTTTACATTTTTCTTTAATAAGATGAAACTCACAAATATATGCATATGAAACAGATTCACATATAAATAACAGAAGACGTTTTTGTCTAAACCAAAACGCTATGTTATGAAAGTTTGCTAAATGAAGAATTTATATGTTGTATCAGCAGCTTTTCAGATTTTTCAATTTTTCTGTAACAATCAATTCCTTTTGGAATATAATTTACAGGGTGTAAAAAATATGATGCTCCCATTTTAATGGGCGATAGTGGAGCGCTAAGCAAGTCAAAAAGTTTATATGACATATGTGTCAAAACTTGACAGATTTTTCTTTAAAATTGTTAAACAAATGTTATGGTTTTAATAACACTATAATCTTGGACTTCCGTTGTTTTTATTTGTTAATTGATACACAAAGTTTCGGTTAATGATGTATCTCCAACCGTTTTCAAGTGATAACAGATCATTTGAAAACGGTTGGAAATACACCACCAACCGAAACGTTGTGTATCAATTAACAAATAAAGACAATGGAAGTCCAAGATTTTAGTGATATTAACAGATTTTTGTTTAAACGATATCAAAGTTACAATCTTTGAAGGCAATTATTTATTAAAAGCCCAACAATTGGAAACTTTCCTCTTAATCGCTTATCAGTAGATTCATTTGCTAATAAAATAACATTAGTTTTAAATATTTCAATCTACAAGTATAAAAAAAATAATATTTTTCCCCAGTTAAAAATTTATAAAAATTGGCAACAGCGCTACCCAGAAGCCAGTTCAAGTCAGTTGTACATTATGCGTACAGTCGTGATATTTTTGTCCATGTAATTTTTTTCGAATAAGGAAAATATGCCGATTTTTATTAATTTATGCAAAACTGGGTTCGTCGAAGTGGCTTGTTGAAACTAGAGGACATTTTGAGCAACTTATTTAAACTAAAATGTAGCTGTTTCTTTTTTTTATAAATTAAAACTTTCTATTCTTCAAGCAAAGTAAAAAAGGCTGTTTTAAAACATAATAATTTGTGTTCTTAAATTGGTTATTCAGCCTAATTTTGTGGTAAGTACAATTATTTTTAAATTCAAATAAAAGCCCCAAATAAAGTAGCCGTCACTATGTAAATAAACATCTCTTTAAAAAAAGTGTAAATACTGTAAACCTCGCAAAAAACGTTCGACTTGGACTGTGGATGAAGCGCGGTGGCCAATTTTACTTAAAGCATATTTCGAAAACAATTAACTTTTGACCATGTGTTTTTGGCCTTTTTGACTTGTTTTGAGCTCCACTATCGCCCATTAAAATCGTGAGAATTATACTTTTTACACCCTGTATATTCGAGATTCACTTTATTACTTTTACTTTTGGGCTGTTTAATGGGTCCATCCTGTACAAAGGGTTTTTCCTTAGGTTTCTTAGTGGTTTAAAATAATTTTTATGAAATTGAAATGACTTGCCTGACAGCTATTTTGATGTTATACGGAGACATATCATGATTGAGATATCGGCAGATCGCAGTTATTTTTATTAAATTACATATTTGTGATCGGTAGAAAAAAATTAGGTTGGTCGTGTTTGACGGATCGACGAAGCTTAAAACAGAAATATGATATTGGTATTTAAAATAGTTCATAAGATTGTAAAACTAATCTATAGTAAGTTTCATAATTGGTTAATTCAGTACTTGGTAACTTTACGAGCAGGAATAAAAATTAATCTACTCAAAGCCACTTATCTAGGTTTGACCTAAAAAGAAATTAATCTTATAAATTATTAAAATAATTTTTTATTTAATTAACATATTGGAGATGTGTTCTATATTGTCATTGCTGATTCATTTGGTCATAAATTTTAAAAATTAGTTTTCGGAATATCACTTATTATTTATTATTATTCTTCTTTGCGTTTTCCTGTCTTGAAAAGGATGGCACAATTTTCAACGAAACGTCAATACTTTTTTAATTAAGTTTTCCTTAAGTCGATTTGCAACTTCGTAAAGGTTAATTAATTGAGTTTACACAAGCCTATATACTGGGACGCTGAAGAGGAGTAACTGGCGAAAAACTTATGAATTTTTATATTAAAAAATATTTGAGATTTTCGCCAGGACCAACTTCAATCTACGTACCAAGGCGAGTAAGTAATTTGAGAGGTTTTACTAATCTACCTGAAAAATACATTTAAAAAATTAAAATTAAAGCTGTGTTGAAATTAAACAGCAGTTAAAATTAAATAAAATCGTGCCTGTATAAGCAAAAAAAATATTTGGGCCGGATTTAGTCCAATGACCGACGGTCAGCGCTGAAAACGGTTAAACGTAGCTATATCAATGAAAATGTAGACTATTTGCACGGTGCGCGATAAAAACGACATCTGACGGCTGCGTAAAATCATGCTTAAAAGCCCAAAAATGTATTTATTTTTCAAAAAAAAACGGGTTTCCACAACGGAAAATTTGTCTCTGGATTAAGGTGAAAAAAATCAAACCTGAGGGGCTAACCTTACGAAAGTCTAAGTGACTTTTCCAATATACTTAACACTAAAATTTACTTTATTTACTTAACGGCTTTATAGCCATTTTCTCTATTCACAATTACAGAAGACTACACAGATACTAATGTCAGTTCTGCAGACACGCCTTGATTACTTAGTCTATTAAAAAAAATTTTGCTTTTTAAAACTTGCAAATCATTAAAAAACTTCAGAAAAAGACAGGAACAAACGGTACACGGCAAGAAACGAGTAAGTTGTTCTTTTTGTGACGTCAAATTCGAAAGTTGGTCGGCTAAGCCCGAAACCCGAAAGTCGTTCGGCTAAGCGGGAAATTTGAATTTAACACCGCGTGTATTTATCAATTTTTTTCTTTTTTCTAATTTAATAATTTAATTGTTTACATTTAAATCATCGCTGCAATCGATTCAGTTGTCTCCACCATACACTCCGCTTCCTGACAATAGTTAATCATAATTTTCCTTGATATAGCTACATTTAACCGCACTAAATTCAACCTAATAGACATTATTATAATTTGCCTTTTTTTATTAAGATATCAAGTTACTTATACAAATCAACAAATTATGAGAATTTTTGTTCAATATCTTTGTTCCTGTTCAAGAGAACCAATCTACAGGGTGTCCTTAAAAATGCTTACACACTTCAAGTTTCATAGGAATTTACATGTACATTTTTTTTATAAACGTCTATATTTTAAATGGATACTTACACGTATTGTGTTTGAGTGACTTCACTCAATTAATTTTCAATTCTACGCCACAAAAAATCTAGTGGCTTGAAGTCTGGTAAATACAGGGAATATCTAACTAAACCCCCCTATTTTAATCAACCCTTGACAGCTAAATCAAGTTTATATAAAGTCAAAGTGTGCATATATATTCTTATGGGTCACTCTATAAAAAAAATTAAAAATTACATAGATATCTATTGTATACTTAAACAAGAAGTTCAAATATTTACCTATAATTGTTCTTTATATTACCTATTTAACATGGTGCCTAGAAATTTGTTTTAAAAAATGAGACGTATGTAATTATAAAATGATTTAGCCAGTTTTTCATTAAGAAGGTAAAGTTAACCAATTATAGACTAGGAGAGCGCTGACTAACTTATCTTACTAGATGTTAAAAAACCTTACAATAAGTATTTTCAAAATTTTTTATTAACTGATAAAATAACTTTTATCGCTAATTTAGGCCTATATACAGGTCGTCCATGAAATTTAGAGTCATATACAGGGGCATGTTGAAATATGTATTATGTGTCTGTTGGTTTAGTACAAAGTTTTGGCCTCTTTGCCTTCTTAATGGAAAATCGACTAGATTATATAATAGATTTACTTTATATATCTATATAGCGATGTCGGAATATTTTATACATAATTTTTGTTGTGATGATATTTTCTTGATGGGACCGAATATTGATTTATAATAGTGTTTAGAAAATATATTTATTAATTAAAACTTATAAACACTATAACTATACTCCATAGTTGGACCAAAAATTTTCCCTTATTAAATAAAATGTGACCATATCTTTATACCCTACCGTCCATGCTTGAGACCATGTATAACTGTTTCTTTCTGATTCTAGAAACCTTTAGAGAATTGAACAGATATTTTTCCATATCAGAAAAGGTTGACAGATTGAGCGAAATATTTTTCTAAGAAAAAATGTAATTGTTTATTACTGTTCCAGGATTTTTTTTCTGAAAATTTCTTAGTTTTTAACCACCTTTTACTAAGCCTTCTAATTGTCCCAATTCCATTTTTTATAGTTTCCGAAATCCCACTAATAAGGCTCAAACTTGGTACACCGTGTACAGTACTGTGTATTACAATGATCAATAACATATGAGAAAAAAAAATTTCATGACTTTTAAATGATCAAAAAATTGGAATAAGGACACAATATTTTACTTAATTTAAATTTGTTTTTATTTATTTTTTTAAATGATAGATAATGTTTCACGCCGAGATGATGTTTTAGTTTTGATTTATTTTTGGAAGTGAAATTAGTTTAATTATTTCAATTTTACATATCATATACAAAAATTAAAATTTCCAAATGGTACAACAAAACTTAAAAACTACAATATATTATAAGTCATTCAATAAAATGAAAGAACATACATACGATCTTGGATTACAACACCAAATGAAATGTCCGTTTGAACATGCAGAAATTAATATGGCAAATAATTTCCTCTACTTTTTCTACTACATAAAAAAATATAGTTTATTTAAAAAATGTGAGTTGACTTTAGAAGTTCGATCGTATGGGTTTCGGTGACTATAAGGGATCTTTATTATAGAAAGTTTTCACACAAACTGTTTATAAATATAAACTCAATCTTCAGCTTTTTTGCCTAAAACGTAGTGGCTTATAAAAAAAATGGTGATTTTCAATCACCGTTTAGTCGTTAGAAATAATGAAATAGATAAATCATATATATATTTCTTGTTTGTAAAAATCTATCGTGTATTACCTGTTATTTTATAATAAAAATAAATGTTTGGGGTAGTTTATACATACCCAGATATTAATCGTGTTTGGGTTTACCCTGTAATTATAAAAAAGTTTTCGAATTCCAATAAAAGCTTTTCAAAAATCTTTAGGTAGACGACAGACGACAATTATGTGCTTTTTGAAAGTTACTTTTTTGGAATTTTTAAACTTATAAGGAAAGTTTGGGATTTTAAGTTAAAATTGTTTTTGTTGGTTGACTGTCTAAAAATTTTGTCAGGGTATGCAGTATAAGTGTTGGCCATATATTTACAACTAATAATCAGAGCGAGGGTGAATTTTTTGCGAATAAACTTTTTAAGAAAAGACAGTAAAATAATAATATACAAATTCAGAAATAACTGATCAAATAGTACTTTATCAGAATCCAGTATAATTCAAGATTGGGCCGTGGTCTGCAGTGTTGAATTTTTTTGTTTCCCATTTAAAAAAGATTAATCTTAAAAAATAAAGATATTTCTCAGGGGATAATGTACTGGTAAAATTATAGCTGTTGCTGTTTCTGATAATTTTTGGACTTAGATTTTGTATTTTATAGACAAAATATAGTAATAAACAATTTCAACTTACAATTCCCATAATTTTCTGCTTTATACTGTTACTGAAAAGCAATACTTCTTTGCACATAAGGACCAATATATAATACTGTTTAAATTATATAAATATTCTATTAAAATATAGTATATAAATATACACAAATTTATTATTATCTAAAAAATCTTTAAAAGCATTCCTTCTTTTTTAGTTTTAAATTTTTTCACACTTCTTTGTACCATAATAAAAAAATATTTTTCCGTTTATATATTAGTTCGGTTTAGTTCACGCATTTTTTACGTAAGCAATATGTATTTATATTATTAAGATTAGTGGAGTTGTGTACATAAACATATTTAACATGTAAATTGTACTAAAAGTAGTAAAATACTGAAATTTTGTTTACGATTAAAAAATTTAATTTAAGCGAAGTTATGATCTGTTATATTATGTATTATGTCTATTTCTTTCAAATATAATTAAGTATGTAGTAAAATTGATGTGTTTTCTTTGTATACATATAAATAATGTGTAGTTTAAACACATTTTAACCAAGTACGCGTCACGTCAAGATTATCGTCTTTTATTCACGGCTTCTGTTCCAGAGAATTAGCCAATATAATTAGTTCTGTAGTAGCTCCTTAAAGAGCGCCACAAAGTGCCAATCTCTTCCATCCCTTTACAATTCATTTAACTTCTCACTTTGTCTGTCCCTTCATTCTTTAAATATCTAGGCTGTGGAATTCACTGCCTTAAGAGGTCTTTCATTCCCGTCCAAACCTTCAAATTCCACGTTAATAAACTGCCTCTCACTTTGTGGACAGTCTCAAGATAAAAAATAATAATAAAAAAGCTTGTGTCTCTAAAATATCGATATTAAAATTTGACTGATTTAAAAAAAACTTGAGCAATACAAAAAAGAAATTACAACTTTCTAAAAATATTTTTATTGATTTGCCGAAATCACAATTAATATATTTTTTAATTCCATTTTCCTCTTAAAACTAGTATAAAGTAACATTTGACAATTTAAAATAAATACCATGTTAATATGATAAAACCTTGTAAAAATTACATTTAGATAAAACTATACAATATTTACATTTTATTTTCAATTGATAAAAATAAGGCACAAGTTTTACTTGAGGAATGAATTTCAACATTAAATGCTATTCTTAATACTTTCTTAATACAGTATGTATCCATTAAATTTTAGTCATAAAATGACAAAGTTTGGTACAGAGCCACAAAATTTACTTTTTTGAGTATCCAACAGTGATTCATATAAAATATGTCTTTTAGAAATTCTGCAATATTCAAATATTTTTTTAGGAATCCGCAAAAGATTGGAAAAATCTCGCAAATAAAACCATATTTGGAGCCTTATTAACCATATACGTAAGAAAAAAAATATGAACTAGACATGAGATCGCATTCTATTTTGAGTATTGAACAATTACATCGATATACACTGCTCAAAAAAATTAAGGGAACAGTTTTTAATAAACTATTTAAAATATTGGCTTAGTGTTTTTAGACAAAAAGGTTATATAGTAAAAGTATTGTAAAAATACATAATTTTTGTCAAATAAAATTTCTTGAAGCTTTTATAGTTTTTGAGATATTGACGTTTTAAATTTAGCAAATAATCGTTAGTATCTCAAAAACTATAAGAGATAAAAAAATTTATGGAACAAAAAATACAGCTTTTTAAATTCTCTAAATAAAAAGTTCTATAAATATTTTTGATAGGATAAATGATAAAGGAGACACTTATGGCAAACCAATTTCTTAGGTGCGGAAATTTTCAGTGCGATGAAAGGAGATGTCAATTTAATAGGCAAAGGCTTGAGCGAAATAAAGACGAACATAAAACGTGTAGCGCCTGATTCCTTTTCTACCGACCCAAGAAGAAGAAGGAAATGCTTCGGCCAGACTACGACAACACACACACTCAGTGATGCCAGATCTCACGATTTTTCGAATAAGGTAGCAATTCTGACGATTTTTAAATAAATCATTTTAAAATAAAATATTGCATTTGAATTATTAATTTACTTCGTCCCTATAGTGAATGATAACAATGGCATATCAAAAGAAACGACCAGGGAATCCCCGTCGCCTACAAGCGGTTATCGAGCAGAACGACATGGGATTACCCGTTGATTGCAGGTAAAGGTGGCTTACAATTTATTTGTTTGCATTTTCACGCAGTCCTGTCTTATCGAAATTTTACGTAAACCCTGTTTTTGAAAAAATAGGCGACAAAAATTGATAATTTTTATAATAACAAAATGATATGAAAAAAGGAAAAATATACATAAAAAAGATATTTAAGGACTGAGCATAAATAGTAGTGCCTATTGCCAAGATTACCTAGGCCAACATTTTGAAATTTATGTTACCTACTGTTATTTAATGTTTTAATATTTGAATTGGTGTAACGTAATTTTACATCAAGATTAATAAATGTATTAAACATTGTCATTGTGTTGTCCTTTTTAACAATATTATTAAGTAATTTGTAATCTCCCACTCTCTTCACGATTTCTTACGATTTTTCGTCATTGTATTTTACGATTTCGTTTATTCATCTGGCAACACTGCACACACTCTAGTATCAACGGTCCCCGGACGGCAATGCAAGTGAAGCGACAGGCAATGTTGCCAACAGTAAAAATAAAATTACCATTTTCTTGCTTGAGAAAATAACAAAACCTATTATTAAAATAAAGTATCTTTAACATTCTAAATACAATATTTTTTACAAACTTCTTTTTTCTGCCAAGCTTATAACTTTTTTTAAATGAAATTTTTTATAAAATGTAAGATTTTTAAAACGTTTTTAAAATTGCTAATAAATATTTTACAAAATATCCTCACGAATCGTAGTCACCTGAGTCTTTATTGAAGGTTAGGAAATTGTTTTGTTCTTTTAATCTGGGGTCATACCATATGTATCCTACTTTATTACATTAAAATTGACTCTCAAGCCCTTGCCGATCCTGTATATTTGACAGTTTTTTGTACCTTTTTTAATTTGTAACTTTTTCTTAGGAATAAATGATTAATGAAATGACACATTTTTTAATTGATTGTGAGAAAATGTGTGTCTTTTTAAATATATAATCTTGATCTGAAAGTAATTAACGCCTTAAAAGTTACAAATGAACTAAAAGGTGTTCCGTTAATTTTTTTTTGAGCAGTGTGTTCGAGGGTTCCATATTATTTTGTGATTCAAGCACTTTGAAGTAAAACATAATCAATAACTGTTTCTGAATATTTTAAGAACAAAATAAGTGTAACTTTAATGCGTTGACGAAAGTTAGGAATGCCTCATCTTTACTTTTTTCTACGTTTATGGTTGCAATAAATTATATAAATAAACTATAGATGAATTCCTCCTTGATATGGTAAATCAATTAATCCGGTTGCGCTAATGTTATCTCATTGGTATCTTTTAAAATTGGTCTCTTAGATTTGTGCTGAGTTGCACTACTTATAACTTCAATCCATCTGAAACAAAAAATAATTTATTAGATAATTAATTGAGGTAATCCACAGTCTAGTAAAAAATTATGAAATATACAAGGTAAGCTATGCAATTAAAATCATTGAAAAATCGTATTCAATTACTTCTCAGTAATTGGATTACTTTAATTCAATTACTTGCCGGAAAAGGTAATTGTATTTGGATTATCAATTAATAGCATAATGTAATAGTAATTGGTAATAGATTTTCACGAATCCCAAGTAATTCAATTACTTATAGAGTAATTAAATTACTTATAAAGTAATTTAATTACCCAATAAATAATTGAATTACTAAAAAAAACAATTACCTTTCTTTATGGAAAAACTGCCGGAATTTTGGCCAGCCAGAACGAGCAGATTTAGTATTTTCGATTAATGCTTACCGCCACCATTTTTATACTTTTTTTGTGAAAAAATCTGTTATTTTTGGGGTAATTTAAAAAGAAATTTTTATTTTAGAGTCATTTAATGTTGAACTTGCCGAGAAAGCAGTATGACGTGGGCCTATGATGCATATTAGTATAAATATTTTATTTGTTTAGTGTATCATATTTAATACTCGTATATGTGGTAAATTTAATAGGGTAATTGCTAAAATATTCAATTACTTTTAGTTTTTATTGATAAATAAATTACTTTTAACAAATATGCTAGTAATTGGTAATCGTAATTTACTACCACTTAGAAGAGTAATTGGTAAATGTAAGTGAATTACTTTTTTAAAGTAATTGCGACAGCTCTGAAGCTATGGAACTCTAAAAAAATATTAAAAATCATACTAACCTATTATATGTGTACTCAGATTCAGCTCTAAAGAAGTAGACATGGTTTTTATACTGCAATTTAAATACATAATCTTTTCCGATTTGGTCTTCGGGTGAAGGTGGCCCCACACTATACCCCAACAAAGGTAGAGAGGCCAAAGGGAAGTCGTCCATGCATCCCTTGTAGAAAAATAGGCAGAACGATGTAAAAACTACCCATAGTTTCTGCCAACCGTTGCTGCTTTTAAATTTTCGGAGGAGGTAGCCAGAAAGTTGATTCTAAAAAAAAGATAATTCCTGAGTAAAATCAAATAGTGTGGTTTTAGCACCAAATAATTTAAATTTAAGTTTTCATGATATAAAAACAATTTTTTTTTATATTTCCAAAATTCTTAATACGCCTTTCTGTATAGCTTAAAAAACCTGTAAAAGTTGTAGAAATACTTATTGTGCTCATTTTTTATGGCTTCTGAATTAAAACAGAAAAAGTGTTGGAACTAATTTCAAACACCTTTTTCTTAATACTTTTTTGAATTATGACATTATCTGAGGAGAGATTCAATGTGTTGATGTTGAAGTACGGTGATCTTTGCCCAAGGGTCAAGTGTTAGTGTAAGATTTACTTTATAAAATAGAAAACTGCTAGTAAAAGTTCTTGTAGCTGCGACTTACCAGAACTATTATTAATTTGCAAAATTTTGGACACCGGAAGAATATTTTTCATTCAAATTCTCAACTGTTCTGTCTGACCTAACCATCTTCATCCAGCTGTATTTGAATGAAAAATATTCTTCCGGTAAAGTGTCCAAAATTTTGCAAATTAATAATAGTTCTGGTAAGTCCCAGCTACAAGAACTTTTACTAGCAGTTTTCTCTTTACTGATCTCAATCTGTAACTGATTCCATAGATTTTTCAGTGCGTCGCAAAGTCATCATTAACTTCTTTTCTATAGCTAAAGAATTCCATACATAAATTATACGTCTTTTCTCCTGTGGCACCATCATACAGTCTATGTAGTTCTAACCACATATCTCTAGTTGTAGTAAATCTCATAGTCTTCTGTAAAGTTTCTTAAGTCATGTTTACAGTGAGTAATATTAAAGCACTGTTTTCTGCTTGCTCATAAAATTTCAGGTCTTTTTCATACTTTGTCTGGGTTTCCTTGCTAACAGTAGCACCTTCTTCAGCAACTGGTATCACAGGTTTTTGTAATTTACCTTCTAATACATCGTTTGCTCCAGGTATACTTCTAAGCAGAATAGAAAACTTGAACTTCCAAGTGGACCAGTTCGTTTTACCCTCAAGCAGTCCAATATTGATCTTACTGGCATCCATTGCTTTTTCTTACTGTATAAACTTTGTAAAAATTTCTTTGTAAAAAGGTTCAATAAGCGTTAACAAAAGGTTTCTTCAAAAACACTAATTTCTTGATTAAAGGGAACCGCGATCTGCTACCATGTTGAAGTACGGTGATCTTTGCCCAAAAGTCAAGTGTTAGAGTAAGATTTACTTTATAAAATAGAAGACTAGAATGACTTTTACAAGACTTTTTAATAACTTAATGACAACATCAAAATCAATATGACATTTCAAAAAAAAACAACAGGTTATAAACAATACTATAATGTATAATAAAAAGTGTCCCAACTTTAAAAGTTGATGTCTTACCTCTACTGCAAGTAGTTCATCTTTCATGCTTATACTGGTGTTTCGATGCCAACAAACGTGAACTGTTGTGTTACTTCTTTGGGCTTGAGGTTTGGTCTGTGTACTAGCTTCTATACTAACTTGGTCTACATGTTCATCTGATGAGCCTAAAAAAAAATAACATTTTTGTTACTGCGCTTCCAAATACGTGTGTCACTTTCTATAAAAAAAGTTGACAATTCATAAGTTAAAAATGCCTAAAAAGTATGACAAAATAAATTACCCTACTTACTGCAACTTTTAAGGCTCAAATAAGTAATTTTCGTGTCCAGTTTATCTCTAGCCTGCTGGA
This sequence comes from Listronotus oregonensis, assembly GCA_019359885.1. Classification (NCBI taxonomy): domain Eukaryota; kingdom Metazoa; phylum Arthropoda; class Insecta; order Coleoptera; family Curculionidae; genus Listronotus; species Listronotus oregonensis. The sequence goes on along the minus strand of JAHBCN010001319.1, from coordinate 58,167 downwards.
TAGCGTTCTGTAAATCCTCCTTCCACCGGTCTTTCTCTTCCGGCGAATTGGCCGCCACCGTCAAAGCTCTATTACCGCCGTAAATGATCAGGCCGTTGTAAGCCAGTTCTCCCTCCGGTTCCTCAATCAAGACACCTCTTAGGGGCATGTGACCGTGGACTTTAAACTGCAACGTCGCTTGCGATCGGGACGTATAAAGTAGGATGTCAGAAAACTGAAAAAATGGTAATTTTTCAATTGGCCATCAATCTTGCCAGACCTAAATCCCATGGTTAAAAAACCTTCTCTCTCTATTCTAAGTAGAGGGTATCGGGGTTTCGTTGTAATTGCAGGGTATCTTGGTTATTATTAGAGAAAGAGAATTGCAGGTTTTTGCTAAATGTCGCTACTTTTTGATTTAAAAAAGATTTTTTATTTTGGACATACAGGCAAAATTTGTTTTTTAATTTTTGAACTCCTTTCATATTTCAGTTATCTTGTAACTTACAACAAAAGTAAAAACTGATGTTAATAGGCATTCTTACGTGGAATCCAGTGTTGTAGTATATATGTAATATATATATATATATATATATATATATATATATATATATATATATATATATATATATATATATATATATATATATATATATATATATATATATATATATATATATATATATATATTTGAAAAACATCCTGTACCTCCCTGTTCAAGTAGGCACCGATTCTACCGATGCAAATCGAACCGAGAATGTGCCAAATATTCAGTTTTTCCAATACTGTACAAACAGTATACTATCTTACCAAAAAGAACATCCTCTGCTGATAACCCTTCCTGGAATGCTTCAAAAGACACCCATGCCTAATAAACTTCCTTCCGGACTGTATTAAATTGTCGAAGCCAACAATATCCCTCTGTAGTTCGCAAAGCGTTGCCAAGTTTTCGGAGTGTTCCAACGTCTCTCGAACTGGCAACATCAGATCTTTAAGTGTATCGCTTGCCGTCAAGCAGTCGGTGCGGTCGGGGTGACTTGGCCCGTAGTGAATGAGGAGGCGTTCCAGTAAGGATTGATATTGTAATAACCTAAAAATACATAAAAATTAAAAAAAATTGTTTACATATAGTTCAAACTTTTCAATCATCATTTTTTTTAATATAATAGACATAGACATGGGATATGACACATTATTATGGTTAATTTTTTCTATAGTATCCATAAGTGTAGTTTCTCATTTAAAATATGGGAAATAGTTATTTTCCTAACAAGGGCGGAAAGTGATACTTTTTCGCACGCGGCTGCCGTTACACGAATGACGCGCAGCGGAGTTCGGGTAAGCAGCCAAGAGCGGAAAAGTTACTTTCCGCAAGTGTTAGAAACAATATTTTTTTACAATCGAGAGGAAAAAACAACATAATTTTAAAGATTTATTATTAAAATATTATTTATTAATGAGGGAACTTATACACTAATTATTTTTATTAAAATTTATAGTAAAAGTGCAATTTTGGGCGCGTTTTGCAAATTTATTGCTGACGCGAGTTGCTTTTCTGTAGGAACCGTTGGCGGCGGCGTTGGGTTCTTGATGAGCCAATCGTTTGCAACTGTGAAAGTAGTTGCTTGAACCGAGAGGTTTAGTACATTGGAAGATGGCATTGACGGTTGTTTCTGGATAGTGGAAGGTGTTTCGGTAAAATTGAGTATTGTTTGAAAACCCCTTTTAAAATTTGTTGAATTCTCGAGGTATCTTTTAGCGACTGATGTAGACTCTCAGCCTCCAAGACGTTTAATGTTGGATATTTGTTTCGGTTGCGAAATGTTGCAGAGGACCGGCAAGTATCCCAGTATACAATTCGGTTAGAGTTGCAGATAGGCCGCTATTTCCGATGGCATTTGAAGGTATTAATCGATACATTGTACACACTCCGTGTTTATAGTTCAAAAATCGTATTGGTGTTGTCGCTTTCTTAAACTGGCATATTTCTATATAGATTCAAAAATTTTTTCGCACTCAGAAATGGCAGCTTCTAGAGCGTGATTTTAAGCTATGTGTATAATACTAAATTCCTTGGTCTTAATATGGTCCAGACATATTTTTGTTGACTCCTCTTCGACAGGCTAAATGTAGCCATTCATATGTACATAAGTATCATCTGACGCTTCTCTATATATTTCATTCTTTAAAAGACTTACCTTTTGGGTCTAAACCAGGCCGTCACTTGAAAAACTTCTTAAATCTTGTTTTCGTAACTTTTCTCATTTAATAGATTCAAAATCTTATTTTACGCAGCTCTCAAACATAACAAAGTTTACTTTTTCTACTAGTCGAGGATTTATGCAGATGATCTAAACTCTGTCTTTCATATGCGTTCAGAAATTTTGTGTATAATCGTCCCTCAGATCCATTGCATTCCTCGCAAGCTCAAAAATCGTAGCACAAGATACATAATTTTGCGCTCAATCTCATAAACTTTCGATATTTCTGATTTTCTGAAACTTTATCCTTTAGTTAAAAAGCGTCAATTTGAAAATTAGATTAAATTTTATTTCGTAATTAATATACATTTTAATAAATGTTAAATAAAATTAGTTTTATAATATATAATATTATAAGCAAAATACTTAATAATAGATTTTATGTTCCAAAAACTAAAAGTGCTATTTTCCACGCAGATAAGTGCGAAAAAGTATAGTTTTCCGCACTCTTGTAGAAAAGTTTTGTGGTTATTCAATGTACCCTCAGCATCGTTTGCTTACCTATGCAAAGGCTTCAGTACAAAGGTAGTCAACGGAAGATAACAAACTTTTTGCGTCTCAAAATCTCTGTACAACTGTTCAAATTTCTGATTTTTCTTGAAGGCCTCATCCAACCTTTCAAGCACCAAAAGGTGACCGTCGAGATATTCTTCGTAAATCTAAATAAACGAAAAACATAATAATATATTTCGTAAAATATAATTATAAAACTAATAAATACATGAAAAAAAAATCAGCATTTCACACATTTTTGAACGGTTCGTCTTTTACCGTATTAATTTTTTCATACTCACTGGTAATAAAGGTGGCAAGTGTGCCAGCAATACGTCAGCTATCCTTCCCGTAGAAGCGGCTTTCGGCCCTCCTCTACCGTCCCAGCCTTGTAACCTTTGCTCCAAGTCCTTGACCAAAGAACCATGAGCTTGGGCTAGAGGTGCAATAAGGGAAAGAAGGATGGAGCACTCTTCGGTTCCTCTTTGCTGACTTCGTCTCTAAACCACTAAAATAACAATAAATTAAATTTTAGGACTAACCAAAGTAATAATATCATATTAATTTAAAAATTACCTATTTTGGTATTACTGAAACAGAATAGGCTATTTGACTGATTTTGAAAAATCGTTTTAAATTATTCTTTGGTACCTAACAAACACAATACATTTTATATTTTGGAAAATCTGCTGATTTTTCAATAAAACTCAATGTTAAAGTTTAAATTATAAAATTTGCGCTAAAAACGCTGTCTCTGTAATGCCGTCGACATATGTTTCCCGTGACGTCATATGCAAGTAAACAAGTTAACAACGAATGCAACTACAGTGAATTCTGTTAATAATTTCTCAATTTATTGGCTAAAATGGTATATAAATGGTGTGTAGTGCCACAATGTACCAATACTTCTTTGAAAACACCACAAAAACCGTTTATATCTGTCCCAACAAATCCTAAAAAGCGAAAAAAGTGGTTACAATTAGCTCGAAGAGATCCAAACAGCTTTTTTTCGCATTCAAATGTTTTTATGTGTGAAGATCACTTTAATGTAAGTATACAAATATTCTGCTTTGAATACCTACCGATTTATATACAACAAAATATCCCCTTAAGATAACTTATAAATACTTTAAGGTATAACCTATCTTTGGATTAGAATGATTCTGTTTGTTCTAGAAGTTAAATACCTAGCAAGAGTAATTTCTCTTTTTATACTTAGCGGTATTATTATTAAATTGCAGATGGAAACTGATATAATAAATTACACGAAATACAAAATGGCTAGTTACTTTCAATTGCTCCCAAGAGATGGTACTCTTATATCCACCCCATAAACATAACCTACAATAAGATTTTGAGAAATACTGAATGATGAACACGTAAATAAATAATTTTTTAGAGGTACTTACACAGCTGTTTTTACATTTTTGAGTTCTGGGCATAGTAGTCAGCTTATTTTTAAAGAAACGCACAATTATAAATGCGTCTATCTCAGGTAGTTTTCTGTTATCGACTTGCACAAAATTTATGTCCATTTTGAGGTACGAAACCGATAATTATGTTACTTGAAATATGTTTTTTTATATGTAATGGTCAAGAAACAGTTATTCAAATAGTTAAAGATCGAAAATAACACCTGAAAACACACAACACAAAGCTTGTGACATTTATTTACTTGCAAGTGATGTCACCAAAGTTGTAACCAATCACAGAGTGTTCCAGTCGCTAAATTAATTTTAAAAATATTTGAATTTTAATATGTATATTTTGCAATATATATATTTGCATATTTTACTTTATATTATTGGCAAGGTGCGAAGTATATGGTCGGGACAACTAAATCGATTGCAGCGCTCGCTGTGGTCAAATTTTTCAATAAATCATGCTTGATTCAAATGTAAACTATTAGAAAAAACTAATAAAAAAGGTGCATAATAGTTTTTGTGTGCTTAAATGTCAGAATACTGACAAAAATAGTTACTGTAAATTTTTTACATTTCCAACTGCTAGTTGGAAATTAGAAAAAAAGGTCAAAATGAATAAATGCAGTTAAAAGAAAAAAGTAAGTAGCAGAATGACGTTCGAGTTTCGAGGTTAGGCGAACTTTCAAATTTGAAGTAACAAGAAGAAAAACTTATCGTTTCTTGCCGTATACCGTTTGTTCCTGCCTTTTCCTGAAGTTTTTTAATGATTTGCGAGTTTTAAAAAGAAAAAGATTCTTTTTAATAGACTTATGCCGGGTTGCACAAAAATTAACAACGGTTTAGAATGTTTAACAAAACGTAATGTCAGTGTTATTCAATGGTTTAAGTAGGCAACCTGTCAAAATTTGACATTTTGTTAAACATTCTAAACCGTTGTTAACTTTTGTGCAACCCGCCATAAGTAGTGTCTGTTAAGTCTCCTGTGATTGTGAATAGAGAAAATGGCTATAAAGCCTTTAAGTAAGTAAAGTATATATTAGTGTTTAGTATCTTGAAAAAGCCCAAGACTCGTAAGTTTGTCAGGTGATTTTTCACTTATCGGAGCAATTGCCGTTTTTTGTCTAAGGTTAATAAAAGAAACTAGTTATTAATTGAAAATAAAGTATTATTTTTAAAAAACCTGTTTAATATGGTACATTTTTAAATATTTTTTTTATTTTTTATACTGACATTTGTAATGTTAAATAACATGTCATTTGCATTGATTTCACCGGATAACCTTATTCCCCAATAATAAGGTCCGAGTTCGATTCTACAAAACTCCAATAACTTTTTTTAATTAAAAACATACTTTTTATACTTACTTTCTAAGCTTTAAAATTGTTTATTTACCATTGATATTGTACTTCACTTTTACAGTGCTGAACAGGTTTATATATATATATATATATATATATATATATATATATATATATATATATATATATATATATATATATATATATATATATATATATATATATATTATTAATTTACGAAAAATAAAGAAATATTATAAGTAATCTTACACTTTTCCCATGGCTTTGAAGCATGATTTAATGCAACCGTCGGATGTCGTTGTCATCGCGCACGGTGCCAATAGAGAAATATGCTTCTTTATACTGTTATCTGATAGGATGACCACAATTTAAAGCCTATTTTAAATGGTGGCAAATAGCCTATTACCATCCTACACTATAAGGGTTTCACATCAAAAGTACGAGATTGGATCCTTTTCAATTGCACCCAAAGTATAGTTAAAAAAAGGTTGTATACTAAAACTTACCACATTTATGACATCTAAGTCCTTCTTATACGTCAATTCCGTCATTAAAATCTCCTTGGCAATGTAATAGGTTTTGTCAACTAAATGTCTAGTTTTTACTTTCTTGACGTCGTTTTCAATATCTGCTATTATCGTTGTTGTATTCGTACCGTTTGTGGTTTTTGAGTCTACAAAATACAATTATTGTCAATACATACATAATACAAATTTGATTTTTAATTATCATCATTAACCTAGACACAAATATATCTTGGGCCAGTTGCGTGAATGTCTGAGGCCAGTCCAATTGAATGAGAACTTGTTCACACGGCGAAACTTGTGCCACGGCAGTTGGTGACGAAAAATGGCGGAGTCCTTATCGTCTGTTGTGTCTCGTGATAAATTGAGAGTAATGTGTGATGATTTTGTCAGGGATATATCGCTGAGGCTTGCGAAGTTCTCGAAGAAGAGTTAAATAAGAAAAGGGAGTGGTCAAGAAAATGGCTATTGAAAAGAGACAGTCACGGAGCTTCATCGCAATTGATAAAAGAGTTACGAATGGAGTATCCATTAGAATATAAAGCTTGTTTAAGGATGAGTCCGGAGAGTTTTGACGAACTATTGCAGCTTGTTTCTCGACTGACAAAGGCAAACTGGCCCAAAACGAGATATCTACTGCCCTACTACGTTCACACGGCGCCAATTGTCAAGACACTGCCGTGATTGAGTGGTGGGGGCGTCACTGCGTCCAGTCAATTGTTCTCTGTCCACTCCTGGAGACAGTCGAATTTCAGGACAACTGGCAGGGCAGTTGGCACGCCAATTGGCCAGAGGTGTTTAACGTAGCCAATAATTTTGTATCAGTAAGCTGTCCTCTATCAATTGTCTCCTCAACTGGCATCGTGTAAACGCGGCTTAAGGTAGTTTATTCGCGACAGTCGTACACTAAATTATCGCCCTATAATAAGTAAAGCCCGACCCGTCCACAATTCAAACTCCAATCTCGGATGTACATATTTTATCTTCGACTCTTCCATGCCATCCGCGCCGAACTCGCCCATTTCTCTCTAACAAAAATTGACTGTTGAATGAGCCGGGACTAGTACCAGTACGGATCAGAATATTTTTCCTCTAGTGGTTTAATTCGTGATGCAGTATTATGAAAGACCTTAAATTGAGCACTGTTCCAAATAAGATCGAATACGCTTTACCAAAAGTTAAAGGTTCTCAATGCTTGAAAATATTATTTTTGTAGGAGACTGTACACACAACACATGAGGTCTGTTCGTTATTCACACTATTTCACACTTTTTGGACCCACCTAATCCTAAAATACACTCTTCATAAGGGCGATTACGTAAAAAAAGAATAATATAGTGTACACTATTTCTTAATAACAAACAGACCTAGTCTAATATCTTTTTAACAAAAAGGTCAAAAAAATCAGGTTTTTAAAAATTTTCTATTACTTTGATTTATATTGCATTAGTTTATAAAAAATATCGTAAGAACAGTTTTTAAGATATTCCGAAATGATTTTTAATTGACTTTTAAGGGCTTTCATACATGACAGATATCCACAATGTTAATTATGCACAATTTGATTGTTTACATCTCAATATTCAAAAAGGATGCAAAACTCTTCCTTCTAACTATAGACTTACATCTCTTCTTTCTGTTGTTTACAAAGTAATGGAAATTCATTAATTCCCAAATCTTAAAGTATCTGGAAAAACACAAGATCTTACATAATAGACAGTACGGATTTCGTCACAGAGGATCCACAGCTGATCTTTTCTTTGTTTCACACAACTGAAACAAGTCCCTTGAGTTTCTTGGTGAATCCCAGATCGTTGCACTTGACATATCCAAAGCTTTTAATCAGGTGTGGCATAATGGGCTTCTTAACAAACTGCCTTCTTACGATCTTTCACCTAAGCTTTGCTCTTGGCTCTCCAGTTTCCTTTCTAATCGACGTATATCAGTTACTGTAGATGGTCATTCTTCCAGCTTCTAACAAATTAATGCTGCGGTGCCCCAGGGCTCAATGCTGGCACCCACGCTGTTTCTTCTACACATTAACGATCTTCTCTCTTCCACAATCAATCCCATTCATAGTTTTGCTGACGATAGTACCCTCCACTCTAGTATTCAATTTCTTAAGCCACCATGTAATTCTGATTTGGAAAACAAGCGCAGGTCAATGCAGATATCTCTTTCACAAGACCTTAAACTTATCTTGGATTGGGGCGCCAAAAATCTTGTTCAGTTTAATGCCTCGAAAACACAGTCCTGCAATGCTCATCCCTTACATATGAGCGGCCAAGTTCTGCAGAACAAAGAGTCGTTTAATCTTGTCGGCGTTACTTTTGAGAATAACCTCAACTGGCACAAATACATTACATCCATAGCCTCGGCAGCTTTAAAAAGCTTGGATTCCTCTTTCGAGCCAGAAAGTATTTCTCTTCTTCCAATCTGTATACTCTGTATGTATCCCAAATCAGGCTCTCTTTAAAATATTGTTCTCGTGTCAGGGGAATGGCGTCCCCTACAACACTTAGCATTCTGGTCTTATTAATGATCCCACGCTCACAGAAAGGCTTCCTCTTCTTGCCCACCGTCGAGCTGTAGGGGATCTGCGCTCTTCTACAGGTATTTTCACGGCTTCTGCTCAGAGGAGTTGGCCAGTATAATTCCTTCTCTGGCAGCTCTCAACAGAGCAATACGTAGTGCAACTTTTATGTATCCTTTTACAGTTCAGTTAAAGAAGCCCCGAATTCCTGCTTTCATCGTTTCTTCATCCCTAGAGGGTCAAGACAATGGAACCTGCTGCCCGCAGAAGTTTAACCTTCTCCTTCCAATCTCTAAATATTTAAGTCCCGTGTAAACAAACTCCCTCTCACCACACTTAAGACACCCACAGTACGTTAGTACTTAGGCATCAGCCTTCGTGGACTATCCCAAGATAAAAAATCTCGTTTTACAGACGATAAAAAATCGTTTTTTTCAGTTAGATAAAAGATACTTTTATTCATATTTTAATTTCATTTAATTTAAAAAAAGGGCTTTTACGAGTGAACTACCTTGAGTTTAAAATGATTAAATATCCTCCTTATTTGCCAGACCTGGATCCCTTTGACTGTTATCTGCTTATTTTTAGAGCAACAAAAATATTTTTTAGAGGTGGCTGAAGAAAGATTATACTAATTAACATATAAGTTCGAGGGAGGTAGATATTGAACAAGTACTAGACTTGTTTTTTCTCTCCCGCACGCTGCCTGTACGACCGAGTGGCAAGGCTGTCTCTAGATAGGTAAATGCTCAAAGAATACATGTTAAATTGTAATGCAACTCAGAGGTTTTTGACTTCTTGTTTAATTTTCGAAAAAAGTGGTACCAGTAAATATTAAAATCATTATTCACTGGTGAATAATGAATACTATTATTTTTTAGTTTACTCAACTAATAAATTAGTCACAGATAATATCTATTCACTTACCATTTATACTATTCATAATCTTCTCTTTTTCGTAATTTCGAATTGGACTTTCCTCCATCTTAGCTGTAACCGTGTAGTTGGCATTCGTAGCGTCAAGAGACAAAGTCGACAGGTTTCCGTTGACATTTTTAAAAGACGGTGTGGACGTGTAGAAATTGTTGTTGTCATTGGACCTGATCGGCGACTCGTTTCCATTTTGTTTGTCTTCTTTTTGGTCGTCTGTAAGGAAAATAAGATGTATTTCCAAATAACCAATTTTGTATATCTTAAAAAAAAATTCTCAGACTACATTGGTTATGTTTTTATTTCTTTAAAACGAATTATTAAACAAAAAGATGCCCAGAAAGCATTCTGTATGTCAAAAAAAAACATAAAACTTTTTTCAATAAAAAATTTGGATTAATCTTCTTCACAAATAAAAATCCAACATGATTAAATCGGGGCTGCTTGTCGGCCATTATAATGGTTCTTTTTTCCTATTTGAAAATAGTATGTAGTTGAGAATAGGAGATACATTTTAAAGGAATAATATAAAAAAATATATACACAGTGACTTAGAACTTATTTTACAAATTAAGGGATACTTAGTCGATATGCACAACTGACTTTTAAAGTATTTTGGTTCTTCTAATAGCATTCTTGGTATCCTCCTTAATTTTTAAATAAAAGTTCTAATTCACCCCGTATAAATGGTGGTTTAAAATATAACCAATATCTCTATACAGGTAGATTAGTTAAAAAATAACGTCCAAACAATAAAAATATAAAAACAAATAATAAAATCAACAATACCTGGAAACAAAACAACATGTGTGATTACTAATTAACAAAATTAAATTAGTAATAAAAATAAATAAATAATACATAGTATTTCAATTAACATTATCGGGATAAAAATAAATTAAAAGTGCAAGTAAATTCATGCAAACAGTAATAGGAAGTAAACAAAATATTAAAGATATTTTACAAATATCTACTTATATCTCACCTTAAGAATCCGTATTATTCAGCTAAACATGGAAATTTTAAAAAAATTTAAATAGTGAATTAAATATTTAAATTAACAGCAACCTATCTAAAGAATATAAAGGCGTAGAAGGTCCATACCAATTTTTATTTTTATTTTCAGTACAGATCTTGGAATTCTGACTTATATCTCGGAATTCCGATTGATATCTGAATTCGACTATATCTCGAATTTGACTTATATCTCGAATTCGATTTAGATCTCGAATTCCAACATACTCGGTATTCCGATTAGATCTTGGAATTTGCTTACGATCCCTTATATCTCGAATTCGACTGATATGGAATTCACATATCTCGATTATATCTCGGAATTCCGACTCTCTATATCTCAGATCATAATTAGATCTGATCGACTTAGATATCTCGGATATTCTCATTGACTATATCGGAATTCTGACTTATATCTCGGAATTCCGATTTAGATCTCGGAATTCCGACTTATATCTCGGAATTCCGACTTAGATCTTGGAATTCCGACTTATATCTCGGAATTCCGATTTAGATCTCGGAATTCCGACTGATATCTCAGAATTCCGACTTATATCTCGGAATTCCGACTTTATATCTCGGTATTCCGACTTAGATCTTGGAATTCTGACTGATATCTTGGAATTCCGACTTAGATTTTGGAATTCTGACTTATATGTCGAAATTCCGATTGATATCTCGGAATTTCGACTGATATCTCGGAATCCGACTTATATCTCGGATTCGACTTAGATTGGAATTCGACTTATATCTCGGAATTCGACTTATATCTCAAATTCGACGATATCTCGGATTCGATTTATTCGAATTCCGATTATATCTCTGGAAATCCGACTTATACTTGGAAATCTGATTATATCTCGAATTCCGACTTAAGATCTAGTGAGATTCCAAGATCTAAGTCGGATTTCCGAGATATAAGTCGGAATTCCGAAGATATAAGTCGGAATTCCGAAATATAAGTCAGAATTCCATGACAAAAGTTGTAATTTGTACTGAAAATAAAAATAAAAATTGATGTGGCCCTTTTACGCCTTCGTACAAGAACTATGACATGTCAATTAGGTTTCTTAGCCCTTGGGTAACTTCTATAATCCCGCCACTTTAATTTAAGGTTAACGTAAACAAAAACAAATGAAAAAAAGGTAAGTTTTTAAATTTGAAGTACAGCTCTTATAAAATTTCTTATTATGCAACGGAAGATGGTTACTGAGTACGATCCTGCTCTCGGCTAATGATACTACAATCTGATTTTTTTGTTGACAATGGTTGGTAATTTTGTATTGGTTAATTGACATTTAGGACTAATGCGATATATTTTGCTGTTTTTGCTTTCGTTACTCTTAAATTAAAATGTCTCGATTAAAGGACATTAACAAATAAAAGTCAGTTTTAAAGATTTTTAATTTTTATATATTTTTTATGGCCTTACAATATTGAACGATACTAGTGCTTCAAATTTTGGTAATAATAAATAAATGATTGTACACAGCTCGAATATGTATGTAAGTGCCTAAACCTTTTTTCGTTTGGATAAAGAAACTTATAACATTGTAGACGAGGACAGCTAAGAAAAAAAAATTCAAAGAAATTAAGGAGTATGGTACCTTTAGGTATTTCCACAAATTTGTAAATTTATTTGGGAAAATTAGCTAAAACATGTACAGTAGAAAATATAATATATTATATATATATATATATATATATATATATATATATATATATATATATATATATATATATATATATATATATATATATATATATATATATAATATTGTTGATTTTAAATGCCATATTTACGCGGGCACAAGCATTCTATTTCTATGACCTGTTTATAGGCATCTCAAGTAGCATTTAGAAAAAAAAAATTGGAAAATTTGCAACAATATAGTCTATTAAACTACATTTAGTGTTTAGGGTCACCATTTTGTCAAAAAAGTTATCTTATGGAAGTTTGCACGTAACAGTGTTGCCGATGTGATGTATAATTGTTACTCTTTGAATAAATTGCTAAGTGGTATTCAAAATCGTGAAATTTAGATAAGAAGGTGTTTTTATAAACGACCACAAATTTTATTTCCAGAACTAAACGGATGTCCCTTGCCGCTATACCTTTATAAACTTCTTGCAATGCAGTATCTAGAAGGAGTTAATAATGTCATAGTCACTTCAACCGTTTTCATTTTATAATAGTCCAAATAACACAGCAGGCAGCTATTTCTAAATGAAGATGCCAAACCAAACGATATTTTGACCAAATTACTAAACGTGTAAAACACAAAATCAAAATTATTTAAAATTTTTAGAATAATTTTCTTGTGTGTAAAACGGCTTTTGGAAACAATTTTTTTAGGTTAGAATTTTGAAAACTTAGCATTTTTAAATGTAGAATATGCCCGCGACAAAACGCACTAATTTAGAAAAATACAATACTGACTTGAATTTAAATTAGTATTAAAAATAGCTGTCCTAATCTTTTTAATATAAACCAGTTTTAAAATTTGTGTCATCGTAATAAGTATTTATTTGAGTTATGTGATATTTTGTAGAAATAAATTTTGTATAAAAATATTAAATTTATGTTTCCAACAACGGGCATAATGACAACATTATAAAAAAACGTTTTTATTTTTAAAATACAGGGTGACTGATGGTCGATGGTACCTTAGACGTTTATGGAAAACGGAACATAAATATTTTTTGAAAATTTGGCAACATGGATAATTGGCCCTGCTCTAATAATCTAAAATATTTTCAACAACGCGACGTTGCCGCTTATACCAAAAAGTAATAGGAAGTTTGATATTTTAAATAAGACACATACAATTGCATTTTTCGCTTCGCAAAAATGTCACTCTGAAATAAACTTTAAGGTCGTGTATAATAATATCCTTTCTTTTACATGTACCCGTAAAATTGAATAAATAAATAGGATTATCTGATTTTTAAAACTGGTTTATACTTTTTTAAAACTACCTAAATACAACACATTCGGGTTATAACTAACGATTTTCATTGTAAAACCAGTAAAAACTTACGCAATAGGGGAGGACATTTCAAAACGTCCTTATTAACAAAAATCCATCATAGAGGTCGAAAATATTTACAAAACTACTTAACTAGGTTCTTCGTTAATAACAAATTACTATTAAATATCACAAAAATGAAACTGGGTTATTCTTAAAGTTTATTTTTAGAAGTTTCATTGACTACGACATTAAAGTTTTTTTTACCATTCCGTCCTTGTAAAATTTTGGTCCGAAACAAAACTATAATACTGTTGACAAATGTAAATTTATATATTTTAATAATACTTGTTAGTCAGTAACTGAAGACCTGAAAGTACCCAAAGCTGTAAGTAAATCTGTGGTTTTCATTTGTGGCGCAATTCTTAGGTCTTTGCGGATGCTTTCGAGCGAGAAAAAGTTTATCACAATTCCGACGTGGAAACCCACTGAAAATGGCCCCCCAAAGTCCCAAAAATGAGTGTCCCGCAAATATCTGCTAAAATATGCGAATTAGAGGATTTTTGTTTAGACAAAAAATGAAGATCACCTCGATATCTACAAAAATAGTTATAACCATTTTTTCAAAAAATATCAATAAATTAATGAGATACCCTCAAAATATTGTAAAAAAAACTTTGACAGCTTTTTTAATATTCTAGAAAAATCAGAGTGGACCTAAACCAGTGGCGGCTCGTGGGTTAAAAAGTAAGGGGTTGCAATCCTAATGGTTCCTTTAAAAAAATTAATAAACTAATGAAAATAAGAAAACATGGCTGTGTGGCACACAGACATTTATGTATTTTTTATAGAGCTCAGCATTAAATGTTCTGTTAAAACTCCTTTTTTTACTAAACACAGATTGTTCTGTTTTTAAATGAGGAATTGGCATCCCAAGTCTTTTTATTTCCGCTTTATTAGCTAAAGATCGGCCACCAAACGGCTCTGCAATTAAACTTTGCACCGAATTTATTTTGAAAACAAAAGATTTCTAAAAATGCAATTAGCACTGTGCGATAAGCAAAATAACTAATTATACTTCAATAATCCTAAATGAGCCTAGGAGATAAACAAAGGTTTGCACTTGACTGCAAACCGCTGGACCTTAGGCGCCAAATGCCTAGATAGCAACTCCATATAGTTCGCGTACTCGTAATGGATCCAATTGTTTGCATTTTGTTCAATAATCATCGGCATCGGTTCGAGGATGCGACGCGATTAAATTAATGATATTTTGAAGATAAGTTTTAAATAATTTGCTGAATTATTTCAGATAATATAAATACAGATTTTGAATAATTTTAAAGAAATGTGTAACTATGTAATAATTAAAATATATTTTTTAAATTTTATTTTAAACCTTTTTTGGGGGTTGCGCAAACCTGCAAACCTAAGGAAGAGCCGCCACTGACCTAAACTCATATGCAATAATAGGTACGGGTTTTCCCATTCCGATGAACTTTCAATGATTAAAAAATGTACATTATTACCCGAGTAATGAAACAATTCGTCCGCCCACTTTTAAGTGAATTTATGGAGATTACGGCATTCTAGCAGTAGAGCGACAGCTGAAATAAGGGGACTTTTGGGCCCCGTTATCTTGAAAACTATCGATTTTTCGAAAAAAAATTATAAGGACCATTCTTGTAGACTACAAGGCGATCTTCATTTTTGTACAAACAAAAATTCTCCAATTAGCATACTTTGGCAGATATTAGCGGGAAACCCATTTTTGGGCCTTGAGAGGCCATTTTCAGCCATTTGCCACCTGTTAATGTTGATAAACTTCTTTTTGCTCGAAACCATCCCTGAAGACCTAAAAATTGCGCCACAAGAGAAAACTGTACAGATTTATTTACAGCTTTGTTCCTTCATTTACCTACTGGGCTATGTAAACAAATTTTAAAAAGACTAGCAGTATGGTGATCACGAAGTATAGAAATACAAGGAGTCCGAACGGTATACGCTTTTCAACGAAATTTGTGTACACAAAGTATGGGTCAGAACTTTTGTCGGCAGAGGCGCTACTTTTCAGGACGTACTCATTTAAAGTGTTGCGCGGGAAGTATTATCTCTGTTTCTTGGACGTTAATAATACAAATTTATTAAAAGAATTATATTATTGATAAACAAAATGAAAAGTCTATAACATATAATTGTACATTTTTTTAATAGAAACAGAATATTTTAGTTTAGTAATACTAGATACTAACAAATATATTTGAAAATTCACGAAATTATACGACTAAGTAAACAATCATTGTCAAATTCAATTATTTATCAATAAAAAACTTACAACTACATTATTTATTAGTTACAATTACAAAATTAATGTGAAAAAAATCTATACTTCGTGTTTCTATATATAAAAATGAACCCAGATAATAGTACACTTTTTTGTCACTCGTAGCGCTAAAACCGCAGACGTACCTTTACTATTATTATTATTACTCCTTAAAAATGCATACCAACGTGGTTGATTAATTTATTAAAATAAAAATAGCTGTTCATTGTTTCCGAATCTTTAGGTGATTAATTTTAAAATGGGACATTCTGTGCAATTTTTGGGTGCCTGAGTGGTCGAAAAGGTAGTAAAAAAACATGATTCAAAGCAGCGAAATTAAGTAACCTCAAAAATATTTGTAAATAATTAAAAGTACTTTTTTTCACAATAATTTGTTAATTGTAGCTACTGAGAAATGAAATTGTAAGTTTTTCATTGATAAATAATTGAATTTAATAATGATTGTTTACTCAGTCGCATAATTTCGATTATTTTTAAACATATTTGTTAGTATCTAGTATTACTAAAGTAAATATTCTGTTTTCTTTTAAAAGAAAAGAACAATTATATATTATATACTTTTCATTTTATTTATCAATCATATAATTCT
Source organism: Listronotus oregonensis (assembly GCA_019359885.1). Taxonomy (NCBI): domain Eukaryota; kingdom Metazoa; phylum Arthropoda; class Insecta; order Coleoptera; family Curculionidae; genus Listronotus; species Listronotus oregonensis. Next base: position 41,789 of record JAHBCN010001319.1, on the reverse strand, counting down.
ATTTAATAAAGAATTGTATTTATTAAATTAATATTCACCGCGCAACACTTTAAATGAGTACGCCCTGAAAAGTAGCGCCCTGCGACAAAAGCCTGTACTAAATTGTACATCTTTTAACATTACGTTTGGACTCCTTGTATTTTTATACTTCGTGATGGTAATCCTAAAATTAAAATTTATAAGCATCTAACATATGTAGAGAAATAAAACAAGTCGTGCTAGTCAAGTAAAAAAGTCAAGGTAAGGTTTTATCATTTAACAGTCACAGAAAAAGTAGGTCACGAACTCGCTGGTCAATCACATTACTTTTAGAGTAACATTGTTTATAGATATTATTTTGGAAGATACAATTTAACAGAAAACCACCAGTGCTATCTTTCAAAGAATGGTATATAGAACATAAAAACCTATTAAAAATAGTAATTTTTATTTTTTGATTAAATTGTAATTTAGTCGCGACACTGTCAATAGGACTTTAGTAAAGAAGCAAAAACCAAACCAAATGGTTTTTATAAAACCCTATTGGTGCAGTTTTTGCAGAGGAAAGTTCGGAAAACCGCTAAAATTGACAATTTTTAAAAAAATTCATAACTGACCCTTTTAAAGTTGAAGGGCTGATCTTGCCAAAAATGATTGTTTATAATATATTGTTTCAACTGTTTTTTCTGAGTGATATTTTGTAACTGTAAGTGTAGGATTCGAATTTGGTAAACAAGTTAATAAAATTCAAATTTTATTCTAGAACTTGTATATCTTCGATTTCCATATACATTTGGAAAAAGTGTACAAAATTTCTTCAAACATTGCGCTGAACACGCGCTCTCGCTCTTGGAGCAGGTAGTGGGGAGTCTAAGCAAGCCAGAGGAACGACTGGCGCTGTTTGAATAATGGTCTTTTCTCCCACAAGAAGGTGTGGTAAGATTTAGTCTAACAGCAAAAATCGTCAAAAATATTTTTGGTAGAGTTTACTTCACCAAAAATTTTACAAGGACGAACATTATCATTTAATTCAATATTTATAAAAACTAAAAACATACAATAGGAATTAACACGTCTTTAGGCCTTTAAACATATTAAAATATTCACAATTAAACGATCAAAAATAACTTTTTTCTACTGGAAATCAATAACAGCCACAAATTTAGGTTAGAACTTTTAATTTAGTAGACCTTTTTAGAGTTTTAGCTCACAAAAATATGAATATTTGGCAAAATTAATATTTATAGCAAGACATAACATTTTAAACAATGAAGATTACAAAAAATTTAAAAGATCAGTACAACAACTAATACTAAATTATATTTTATCCAAAAAATACACATTGTTTTAAAACACAAAGGTTCAATAACAAATATACCTTTACATTTAATATATAAAGCTTTTGAAACTAAACCAAGTTCTAACATTTTCTTAAATTATTAAGTTTGATTTTTAATCTTAACACAGTTTATTTACAATACATTTTATTATCAGTCTTCAGGCTTGCACAATATGATTGCAAAATTTTGGAAACAGTTTTTTAATTCCAAAATTTAAATATTGTTTAAACACGCCGACCTTTTTTTTGCTCCACACAGCTTCGCAGTTTGCAGGCCTGTTAAGGCATGTTTGACAATTTCTTTATGTTGATTAAAAGAAGCTAAAATGTGAAGGAAAAGTAGCAAACACTGCTCTTGATAAAGATAAAACTATTCCTTACATTACTAAGAATGACAGAAAGAACTTCTTGAAAACTTATATATAAAAGAAAACAAAATCAGAATAGTTAGTTGTCAGAACACATAAAATTTAATATTTGCCACCACAATAAATAAAAAAATTCTCAGATATAACGTACAAAGCGTTAATAATTTACGAAACGTTACAGTTTTTCAAGATATAAGATAATGACTAGATATATCGATTATCTCCGACTGCAATAAAAATCCTCGAAAGTGATCCTTTATGGCGATGCCAACAGAGGTGGTGAGAATAGGTCAGGTTCGCACTTTACCCTATACGTTTAGATATAACCTGGGGCAAATAGGACATCATGAATACTTATATATTATTCCAGTCAGGTAGAAATACGACCCTGTACGGTCGGGTGCGATAGTTAGGTCAACCTACCCTAATAGTACCATAAAATGCTAATTTCGAGGGTTTTTACTGCACTCACAAGCAGTCGAGACTTTTAGTCATTTTCTTATATCTTGAAAAATACTATAATAGCCAATTGGTGTATATTTGCTGACGTAAGCAAGAGAGTAAATATAGAAAATTTAAAGTGCTTGTTTATTGATGTGTATTTTGTAATCGAAGTACCGATACGTCAGGTTATATGGCAATGATATAACGTGAGTATCGGTTGTTCTAACAGTCTTCTTAGGATATATCTTAAAGTTTTATTGTCGTAAAATCTCGTCTTCTTAGAACGGGATACTCAAAACTTAATAGATTAGGCACAAAAATTCACAAGTTTTAACAAGAGTATAAATATAATATACTGGTAATGCAGTCTTTGGAATTAAAAAACTGTTTTAAAAAAATCCTCTGGTCACCGATTTTATAAATTGTGAGAAAGTAGATGTTTTTAAAATAGTGCTTTTATATAATTGTTACCAACATTAACGAGACTTATACTGAATTATTCAAAATAAACTATTACAACATTGTACAAGATGAACCAATTTAGAGGAGAGAAAAAGAAGAGAGACTTTGAATAAAATAGAAGTTAAAATAGTACAAAAAATGCCAGATTTTGTAAATTTTTAATACTTGAGTACTTCTGATAATTAAGTCTACACAGGATGAGATAAAAAGTTGTATTTTTAGTGTTTTTGATTTTTTTTTACTAAACAACTTGCCCAAAACCTTTCTTTAAGATTAGTACAATAAGAATAAATCAGAAAATACTTTTTTATAACTGTCAACTTAATTTTCATTAGCAGTAACCAGAGAATTTCATTCTAATATACTAGTGGTGCCAGAAGTTTTTTAAAAGCGAGTGAGTGAATACTTTAGATAATATTTTAAAATGTTGAATTATTTAACAGACTTTTCAATCACAAACCCTTCGAGATGTACGAATAAATATTATACATATTTTTCTGGGAAATCGAAAAATTGGCACAATACAGGAGTTTATTATAATGCCAATAAATAAGTATCCCAACCTTTTAACAAAAAAGCAGCGTATTGGTTGCAAAATACTTCGTTTTCAAAACTTAAATATATCGGGTGTTTCACAGAGAGGGGGTTCCCCCTGTAACATTTTTATTTTTTAAGGTAAAAAAATAAAATTTGATGTAAATATGCATTATACAGGGTGTCCCAGAATATGTTGGCAATCTCTTGCAATCTAATTGAGCTTTTATCATACAGGGTGTTAAAAATTGCTCTTATTGTATCAGAGCTAGTCCGTCCCTGGAAAACTAAATAAGCCAAATATGATTTAATGGGTTCATTTTAAGAAGACTTATCTAGTAGCCATCATATTAAAAAAATATATTAAATTAAGCCTAGTATTTTAAAAGATATTAAAAAAAACGATTTTCAGGGTCGTCCGTTATGTACCCGGATCTCCGTAGGGAAGGCTCGTAGGAAAAAAGTTTATGGGAACTTGTCACAATATTTTTGGGTTTTCTATTACATTCCGAGAGATTGCCCACATTAATTTTGAAACACCCTGTATAAAGTAGTCACCTTTTTTGTAACACTTTCATTTTGACTGGAAATGACCAGTAGAAATTTTAAATGGGACCACCGGTACATTTTCTTTATTTTGATAGGTTATGACACTCTGAATATATGACGTGTCATTTTTTGTCGCATAAGTTAATAAAGATAGGATACTTATTTTTGGCTCTGAAAATCATTTTCATCAGCTGGATTTTTTTATTTTATAATATTCAATTACAATATTTTTTTACGTAATTTGCTTTTATGCATTTTGGTATTTAAAATGAACACACCACCCCACTCATGTGTTATTAAGTCAAAAATGAATATCTTACAGTCATAATAAGTTAATACAATATTTTAAAAATAATACTACCATTGTTTTATTACTTGCCTATAGGTATAAATTTTTATTAAAAGTAAATAAAAGGAAGTCTATACTTGGAAGACCGAAAACTAACTTAAACAACATTCTTTTGGCACATAAACACATTGCTAATTTTGATTCTTTTTTTTTTGGCAACTTTCCTATTGTTTCTTACATTATATTATATGACATTACTAGGTCCACTAAACTCAATGGTCTATTAAAAACTTGTAACCTCACTTTATGACATTTCAGATCACATTTTTTAAATTTGCTGTGCCATAACAGCCATATCAGCTGTAACGAGACAAGTTTTTTTTTTAGGTTATCCGACATGCATAATTGATTACAGGAAAACTTTCTTGACCCTTTATATATATATATATATATATATATATATATATATATATATATATATATATATATATATATATATATATATATATATATATATATATATATATATTATATATATATATATATATATATATATATATATATATATATATATATATATATATATATATATATATAATATATATATATATATATATATATATATATATATATATATATATATATATATATATATATATATATAATATATATAATAACAAATAGGTAGACTTTCTTGGGCATATAGGCTTTTTCATGAACTAAAAAAAAAATTAAAAACCCGGTTAGGTATGACTACTTGCTTGGTTGGTTTAAAATTAGAGGCCTCCAAGATATTGGATAACCCGAGTCAGCCAACGATTACACGTGTTTCACTTTTTGGGTGGTCACACGAATGTAGGCTGTAGACACCTTGACTCAGTATCACTTAGAACAATTGTAATCCAATACAACTGAAAGTTAGAAGCAACTAACGCCATCCCGTCAAGTAATTTTTCATTAAATGTGTTGTGTAAAGCAACTTCTATATGTTTTTGCGTAATACACCTACATGGCGCACATCTTAACCTGTCGATACTGAGATTGGTTTGAAATTACTTGAAGGGATGGCGCTTGTTGCTTCTAACGTTCAGTTGTATTGGATTACAATTGTTCTTAAGGTGTATCCAGTCAAGGGTGTCACCTATTTGGTATTCATCCTCAAACAGGTGAAATACGTGTAATCGGATTAGCTGGACCCGGAGTTATCCATATACTTGAAGGCCTCGAAATTTTATACCAACCAAGCTAAGTAGTCATATCTAAGAGGATTTTTAATTTTACTTTTTAGTTCATTAAGGAGCTTCTATGCCGAAAGAAAGTCTACCTATTTATAAATTTTTCTTTGGGTACTTCTAATAGGCCATCAAGTTTGGCAAACTCTGTGTATGCTAGCTCTAGCAGTAACTGTCTTTTTTAATAAAGAGTTTGTTTGCATATAAATTACGATATTAACAGCTGCTTTTAACAAATCATTTAATTGCCAGTCTCGTTCTTTACCATTATAAATTATTTTGATTTTTATTTCTCTTTTTATTCAAACAAACTATAACGAAACAAAAACAAAGACAATTATATAAGGTAGTCCGTCAACACAAAACGACACAGAGCAAGAATACCGTTTTAACAAACGGTAAAAAACTCGACAAAAATCAAAAACTCATAAGCAGTCAGCACGAAACAAACAGGACTCAAAATCAATCCGAAAAAGATCAAAACAAGCTTAAGCGTTTCCTACAACGCTACCAGTTCATTAAAATCAAATGTGCGGAGTAGGATCGCTCTCGAAATCGTCCTCCAGCAGCGGTGGAGGTATGGAACTGACGTCGAACCCCTCGAATTTGTCCTCTTCCTCCTTCTCCATGCGAAAAATATCTGATCCCGATTGCGAGTCTCCGTCTGGAAAATACCCTTCTTCGACATTTTCCGTGTAGTGGAGCACCGGGCTGTCTTTCGCCAAAGCTGCTTCATATTGAAAGTTTGATGCCATTTCCTCCATGTTTCTTTCTCTTATGTATTCGCTATACTCCGTTAACCCATGTTCATGCTCCACGTAATAGTACTCGTCCATGCAGTACTGTTCTTTCTCACTTTTAGCCTTATTTCTTTGATTCTGTAGCTGTCGTTTTCTTCTGTAGCCTCTTCTCTCCCTCTCTGATTTGCTCTTGGGTGATTCTACAGAACTTGTAGAGTCATTCTCGCTAGGTGGACTTTTGGCGTGGGTTAAACTTCTTGATACTGGTCTTTTATGTATTCTGGTTAATGGTACTGTAGCCGTTTTGTTAATTGGAATGGGGCTAGTTCCTGTCAATGGAGTACTTTCGCTGCTTAAACTACTAGAATAATATGGAGAGCACTTGGAGAGTTTTAAATTGACTTTAACAGGTCTATCGGTACTTTTAGACGTGGCCGAACCTGTGGAATGATATTTTTGTAAATATCCCTTTTTATCCTTATCATACCTTTGCGTATGAACAGTCTTGTGCTCTATGGAACTGCTGCTTTTATCTGTATCGGACTGTACTTGCACTGGAATCACCATTGGCCTTTCGGTACTCTTTGTAAAGAACTTAGAAACATCATTCCTAGTAGGAGCAGTCGAAGAAAATATCGAAAAATCCTCAGAAGGTATATTTTTCGGACTTCGTTGATCATGCACCAAATCCTCAATATCGACACTTGAGCCTAGCCTAGTTGGAACCCTCTCTGGCAAATTAGCCCCAGATGGAAAGAACTGTTGTGCCACCAGTGGTTTAGTGTCAGACTTGACCAATCAGAGATACTAGGAATTAACTCAGTCAACGTGTTCTCTCCTGTAGAAGTTGTACTAGATAATTTTTGAAAATGACTACCAGTTTGTGCTGTTTGAGCTTTCAAGGTACTACTGTTTGTAGTCGACCACTCAGAAATGCTTTGCGCTATATCAGTCAATGAATTCTCGTCGCTTTTCAACCCTGAACTGCTCTTTGTGGTCCCACTGTTACTAGATAAATTTTGGAACTTCACTGTATTAGTACTATTCGACCACTCTGACAAACTTAAGGCTATAGAGTATCTTCAGAATGGGAACTATGGGTACATTTAGTAGGTTTCAAGGCAAATCGTACTGTGCCATCTTCAAGGTTCGTGCCCATCGAGCTCAGTACAATCCTCTTCGCTGTAGGAACTGTGCGAACCAGCGGGAGAACTTTTCTGAGAACTACGTTTGTCACTTCTCGAATCATCGGATGCGGTACTTCGTCTTAAAGCTGTAGGAGGGCGAAGCTGTTCACTTTTTGGTATAGCATCAGATGCGTCTATAAAAACATCGTCGTTTAAGTTAGATATGTTCAAGTCCTCATCAGAATTTGATTCCTGAGACTTCTCTTCCAAGACAATTTTGACACCACTAGGTCCAACGCTAAGGCTTGACTTTCAGACAGGCTCTCGCTTACATGTTCAGTTACGGCAACGTTTTCGTATGTATGAGTCTTTTCCATATCAAAATCCGTTTTATATTCGTCAGAATTTGAATCGTTGTCGTAAGTACTATAAGTGTTCGTGTTCGATTCAACAGTGACTCTGCAAGCTTCTTCTGGTGGAGAAATGTAGTAAGTCTCCACATTTTCTACTATGGGTGGTTCTAGAACAACACTAGAAGGAGGACTTGGCCATTGTTCGGAGTCTTGACTTTTCAATGAACCCCTTAAACCGAACGTTTTAGGAATATTCTTGCTTGGGGGCTGATAAAGCTGCGTTGTAAGCTGAGCTGAAGTATCAGAGCTGGGTACTTCATGCATCGCAAGCAAAGATCGCTGTCCCTGAGTGGGAATATCAGGCAAGGGCCAGTCTTCGCTTTCTTGGCTACTTTGTTTTTCTACTTTTTGTGGCTCTTCAAAGCATTCTTCATCTATAATTGTATCATCCGATCCCTGTCTTTTTAATCGAAGTCCCCTTTCTGATGTAATAATCTCTATATCGTCCATTGAAAGCTCGGCCATTTCAGCTGATGTCCTTCGATCATCAGAGATTTGTCTTTGTAGCAAACTACTAAAATTAGGAGCAGGATCTGAACTTTGTTTATCACTGTGCTTGCTAAGTTCTTGCTGTTTACTGCCTTTTCCATTAATACTAGATGGCTTTTCGTTTGTCGGAGTCTTTTTTTCATTATCGTAAACATGGGCGTGACTTGGTGACTCTGAACTAATACTTACCTGCGGGTTACTAGATGCCATAGATTCATCGTTTAAACTATCGCTTTGGGTGCTGGCTTTAGTAGAATCTTCTTCTAAACTTGACTTTTCTGAGTTGGTACTGCGTTCAGATATTCTTGATAAAGTTCTAGACAAGAAAGCACCACCGGTATATCCTGTAAGAATATCTGTAGCACCAGCCAAGGAAGTTAGGCAGGGATAGCCAAAGTTAGCAGGAAAGTTTGCTAAATCTTCTGGCAACTCTGTATCATCTCTAGTTGGCGTTAATTCATCCGATTTGTAATATACATCAGTCATAGAGGTAAAATCTCCAGAGTTGTTTTCTCTGCAAAGAAAATACTCCTGTTTTTCCAATTCCTGATCAGGTGGTAAAAGATTATCTTCGAAACTTTCTGACCCCGAACTATCCAAAGGAAACGGTTTCCAGGTAGAGCTTAGTTCTCTGGGAATATCTCCAGACTTTTGCGCCCTTACCGCATTTCCTAAACTACCAGAGCTTGATTCAGTATCAAAAGAATTTCGCGATTCCGTAGAAAGTTTTTCAACAGATAATAAATTCGGTTTGTCCAAGGTATTTCGTTTACTAAGGGAATATGAGTCATCCATTGACGACAAGCTGCCTTTTTCGGCCGATGATAATTTCTTCGACAATTTCTTGTGTAATTTTTGACTAAGCTCCGAATCTTGCGACCACTTTTCCTCAAATGGGTAAGGCTTCTTGTATTTGCCACTATCAGAGTCAGTGCGCATTTCTTGAATCGGTGTCAGGTCTTTTGGAATGTCATTCGCTTCATCAGAACTCGAATCATCTAGCTTTTGTGATCCTTCATCAATGGTAAAAGCTCTTCCTAGGACACAAATTCTAGGACTCCTAGGACTTCTAGGGCTCTTTGGTGGCTCATCGGATGAATGGGATCCTGCTTTTTCCAACTGATCTCTCGTGGCAAACATCTCAATGTTTTGGCTTAAGCCTATAGCTCTCCCCATGGAACAGCTTACACTGGACTCGTCGGTTTCTTTTACATTGCTTGGACTTATTTCTTTCTCGCCACTAGTCCAAGACCCTGTATCGCTAGATCTTGATTGATCCGAGCTTCTCTTTAATAACTTTAGCTTAGCTTGTTTAGCATCAGCTCCTAATAGATTTAGATCTTTTTCATCTACAAATAATTCTCTGTTGTCCTCAAAAGCTTTATCAGGAGATTCGAGAGTTACATTGTCATAATCTAAGGAACTTTCTGTGCCTACAAACTCTTCACACTCGACAGTCATCCACGAACCTGTATCCTCAGACTTACTTCTTTCTATACTTAATTTTAGTAAGGCATCCTTGTGATCCGTTACTGTAACAGTCAAAAGATTTTTGTCTACTTCCTGTCCTTCTAGTTTTAACTCACTAACTTCAGTTAAGGATTCGTCCTCCTCACTAGTTATCCTAACTTGCCCGTCAGGCACAACTGTGCTTTCCTCAGAATCTTTCCTTCTCCTTTCTAATTTTTTCTTAATGAACTTACTTACAGTGCTAGAAGCTCTTTGCATTTCCGCAATAAGTTCTCTATCTTTGTCAGACTTACACGAAGACTCTCCTGACTCGTCAATATATTTGATGTCAAGGGAATTACCCAAACTTACTTTATCCATGCTTGTAGAGTCTGAAGAGCTTTTGCTCTTGGTGTCTATTTTCCCCAAATCTGGAGGCTTTGGAGACACTCTTTGTTCAAAAAAATCGGCACCGTCTTGAATTACTTCTATATCTTTAAGTTTTTGCTCACTTTTCTCGCCCACAGATAACCATACATCTAAACTGGTGCCTTCCAGTATAACCTGATCTTCCCCTGGAGGTTCTGAATGTATGTCCGCAGTTACGGTTTCCTGTACAGCATACGTTTCTGGTGATACTTCTTCTAATTTATCTCTGGTATTTATGATTTTAATCGTCTCGGGTTTAAAGTCAAATTCCGTGGATTTTTCAGTTTCGTCCTCAGATTTACTTAATTCTAAATCCAAGCTCTTCCCCATTCTCTGCATGCCCCTCTCCTGATTATCATCCTCATTCAGATTTAACTCTAAACTTTTGGTTAATTTCTTGTCCAATTTTTTATCCAGCTTTTTGGGACTCTTAGTAACTATAATGGCTTCTTCTAGAGACACGTTAGGTTCAATGGTGTTAATGCTAATTTCTAACTTACCACCTCTTTCTCTTACAGTCTCTTCCACTTGCGGAAACACTGGTAATACGTCTTTTACTGGACTCTTAAGCGTTTTAGTTTGTTTTATAGCGGTTTCGTACAGCATTTGTTGCAGTTTCCTTCTTTCAGCTATAACCTCTTCGCTTTCTTCTTGACTCTTGGTTCTTTCCTTGCTTCCCATTCTCTTTAACTCTAGCTTTTCCAAGGATTTAGCTTTCTCTTTTGTTGCCGTTTTTCTCGCCGGTTCCATTTCCTGACTCTTAGTTCTTTTAATTTCGGGAAGAGTCAAAGATGACTGAGTTGAGAGAGACCTCGCACCTGAAGATCTTCTGTCATCATCGCTTTTTGAAGCTGATTCAGCTGAAGCAGCCTTTTCGCTTAACATTTTGTGTCCATTGCTCCTAGTTTTTGAATCCGCAGAACTTTTAGGACCAACTTTTGACTCGGTAGAGCTAGACTTTGGTCCCATTGGAGGTTTAGCGCTGGCTTTATCATCTTTAGCACTTGGTTTTGGATCCGGTGCTTTGGGTTTTAAAGGTGGTTTAGTAGGTACCTGTCTGGCCAATTTGGGTTTATCCCTAGCAACTCTATTAGGATCTTTTGACGTGGGCGGCTTCTTACTACTTGTTTCTTTGGTCTGTTTTAGATTTGTTACTCCTTTAGGAGGCAGCTTCGGTTTAGTTTTCATTAAAACATTGGATTTCTTCTTGGTGCTACTGACATCTGGCACTATTTGGTCCCTTTCACCGAAAGATTCTTCTTTTAGAAGCACTGTGGGCTTCTCACTATCAGTTGAAACTATAGGGCTTTGTACAGGTACAACACCATTTCCAGGTGTTCTAACTATTTCGCCTGTTTCTGCATCCGATACTTCTGTAGATTTATCGCTAATTAGATTACTTTCTACTCCGCTATTTACATCAGTTTGTTGGTCTTCTTCTTCTACCGTATCATCTTTACTTGAAAAGGCATTCAAGGGAGGTAATTTATTGATAGGTATTATGGGGGCATCTAAACTTCTAGCTCTTCTACTAGGAAGAGGAGAATCTATTGCTTGTTGTTTTTGAAGGAGCGAGAATGCAGATCCCTCCGAAAGATTGAGTCTTGCGTGGGCAAACAACAAGGGGCTTTGTCCTTTATTTCTCAAGGATGGTGACATGATTTCTGTTATCTTAGTCTTGGGAGGCACTTTTAAGTCTTTTAAGTCATTTTCTATCTCTGCCTGAAGCAATGCTTTTTCCCTTTCCCTTTCATCGGCAATAGTTATGAGCTCATTATCCGTTACTTGATCGTCTTTCAAAGTTTCATCTAAAGATTTATCACCGTCTTCCTTATCAGCTTCCTCAACAGTTTTTAAAATTTCCGGCGGATCAGCAAAGACCGGTGCCATATCAGTAGTTTTAATGTTAAGCTCATCCTCAGAGCTCGGAATTGAAAAAGATCTTTCGGAAATTCTTCTTAGCTCAGTCTGTTGGGCCAAAGGATCTAGCCCATTGTCAATTTGCTTCTCAGTTTTCTTTCGAGTGGTTGGCGGTGATCCCTCGACTTCAGTAGATGACATCGTGTATTGTAAATACTTTCTTTCAGATTCAAACTTAAGAATAGACTCCATTTCTTTTCTCATTTGAGGTGGTGAGAACTCCATTTTCGTGGGTGTAGCTTCGGCACTACCAAAAACGTCATCAGAATCTAAGGACTCATCATCTGAACTAAATGAAGTTATTCTAACCTTAGTTTTATTTGACCTACTGCCTTTTTTGCCTGGTTGCATTCTAGGTTTGATTATTCGCTTTGGTTTGATATCAGTTTTAATTTTTTCACAGATTTTTGGCTTTGGTGTTTCAACAACTGGCTTCTTTTCCTCCACTTTTTGTACAGCCTTGTCTTCGGTCTTAGGTTCAATTTTTGTTTGTCGTTCTATCTGCTTCACAAAAAGATTGTGCAACGGCTTAAGACTTTCCGTTTTAGAGCTTGTTGGAGAATCGCTTTCTATCTGACTTAGTTTTGAGTTAAGAGTTTCTAACATCACTGGATCAATGTGGGTTATGTCTCTCTTAGGGCTAGATACGAGCTGTATTGGAGGCACTGTTTTGTCTACTTCTAACGTTACAGGATTTACTTTCGATAAGTCAATGTTTTGAGTAAAAAGAAAAGAGCTTTCAGGCTCAGTTTCTGCATTTTCTTGTTTAGGTTTCTCCTTAGGAGTTACAAAATCAGTTACAGGCTTCTTAACGATTTCTCGGTCTTTTTCATAACGATTTATTTCTTCTTTTTGCGCAGTTCCATTCATGATATGCCGCTTATGAAGTACGTATGGAATATCGTCACCTTTGGGGGGTAAATTAATTAGATCTGCTTGATTTTTTGCTCCAAGGATCTCAAATTGACTTTTCGGAACTTCAAATTTTGTTTTTTGCCCTTCTATCTCCCTCTTTAGTATATCAAAATGTCCGAACTCTGCGGTAGGCATTTCGAAATGGGTCCCCTTAAATTTGGTAATGGGTGGCGCACTAGGGATCTGTTTGTATAAATAGTCCTCGTCGCTAGATTCCGCTGGTGTCAAATCGATCGATTTTTGATGCATAAGTAGCAATCTTCTGGCACTAGAATTCAACCTTTGTCTAGCCAAAGAATTAGGATCTGACTTGGTTCTCTCTATTGGTTGATGTAACGGCAAGTCGTGGCAGATTCGAGGTTCAATCTCCATGAACACATCCCTATAACTTTTGAACTCTTTTTTCTTGGGTTTAACGTCAATATTAGGTACAACACTAAACCCATGATCACTAAAATCACTACTTTCTTGCATAGACTGGATCCTATCTTCATCAAAACTAAAAATATTACTTTCGGATTCTGTCGATCTTTGCCCCGCACTACTAGTTGTTCCACCACTCTGAGGTTTCACACTGTCTATCTCTGTAGGAAGTCCCACAATGCTTTCTGGCCAGATGTGAGTAGTTTTTGGTACCTCGTGCGCGGGGAGCTCAGGCCTACAGATTACTTTAGCAGCTTTAGAAAGTGTGTTTTGCTCTATCTCAGACAAAATTTTGCCGACTCGCATGCTTTGCTCGGTTTCAACATTCTGAAGAGTAACAGAATGCACGTGTGTTGTTTCTTTCATGGCATAATCCGTGAAAATTTCGTCAGTATTATTTGAAAAATCCGGATACGCAGGAAGCACTGGTTCTGGAGACATCTGTCGAGGCTTTATGGTTCCATAATTTCGTTCGAAGCTAATTTTCCTATCATAGTCACTTTTCTTAATATACCTGTGTTCCTCCTCTTTAGATGGAGCATCAAAATATTCACTTTTAGACTCCAGACTTGAGGTTCTTGATCCGGAGTAATGACTGTGCCTTCCTATATTATCAGCGCTCTTGTTTCTATGAAGAGGCTTTTTATTTTCGTAGTCGCTTTTTGATTCTTGACTAGAAGTTCTCGAGCCAACTCCGCGAGACTTTCTTAAACTCTCTTTACTGGATTTCGAAGTTTTTGACTCATAGTAATCACTCTTCGATTCCAAACTTGACGTACGAGAACCATGTTTAAAGTGTCTATAGAAGTTGCCGTCAGATTTTCTGGGAACTATTTCCCTTGGAAAATCGCGGGGGTCTTCCATCAGGAAAATATCATGGTCACTAACGCTCTTGTATTTTTGCCGAGTTCCATACTCCGACTCGCTGTCAGAGGGCAAATGATTACCGGAATCCAGACTACAGCTTCTAGTGTTAAAAGGTTTAGGTTTTTTGTACTTAAAGTCGCCAGAGGTGCTATCGTCTGACTTTTCTATAAGTTCGTAACTATCATGGGACAAATCGTCTTGAGAATCGCGAAGATCATAATTACCCGGGTCTTCGACGGATTCTTGAGAGAACGACGTTGTCCCAGGAAAGCTACTGGAGTAAATTTTTGATGTGGGTACCATAATGTCCTGTTGGATCTCTAAGCTACTATCTCGCGAGCTAGCGCTATATAAAGCTCTATGATCGTCATACACCGTAATAGGGGAGTCTTGTTTGCGTTCATCAAGACTCACCACGGTTTTTTCAAGGGGTTTGGGAGATTTCGCCCTACGCTTAGCTTTACCGGTTTCCTCGAAGCTAAAATCATACAAATCTCTACAACTAGCGCTCCTTTGCCATAGTTTCCTTTTGGGGGGTAGACTAGTGGCTTCGTACGAATACTCCATGGGACTTTGGGGTCTCGGCTGATATGATGGGCCGATATCGTTCTGCGATTGGGTCTGCGAGGGACAGTGGTTAGCGAATTGCGGCAAAGGTTGATGGGGATTATCGAGGCTGCCCTCCGACTTGTGACTAGAGGGCGTCCGGGAAGTAATGTGAATGGGCATGGTGGTACCTGGGGATGTTAGTAAAAAATGTTACGGAGGAATATGTGTTAGTAATAATTAACTATTACACTGAAAGGGGCAACAAAGATGAAACTAAAAAAAAAGATAAATAAATAATTTAAACCAGGAAAACTTTTGCATGTGACTGGAATAAAATGGAGGAAAAAGGGTTTAGGGTATTTAGTGCTAGTTTACAATAGGATATTTGGAAGCAATAAATAGTACAGGATTTTAACTGAAAAAAAATTAAACCAAAAAGAGAGCTAATTACACTACAAAACGAGGAACTATTAAAATAAGTAACGAAATAAAATTATATACGTATGTTTTCATTTACAATAAATATATACTATCTACCGTCTACCCTAGTCTTACCTGTGTCTGCTCTGTGAACAGCCGCGCGAACGGCGAGCGGCGACGCAGGCCTCCGATTGGCTGTGGCTGCGGGGGTGGGCGCGGCCGGAACTGCCTTGTGCTCCGGCGAGGCCAGGGGGCTCACGGTCACCGAACTCGCGTCCGATGCCGATCGCGTCTCCGTCGGAGAAGGCGAGCTCGTCGTCGGAACAACAGCCGGCGGCCGGGGTACCTAAGACAAATACGTTGATATAGTGCACCTTCGATCAAATAGCAGAAAGGCAAAGTATCGACATAGTTTAAAGAATATACAATATATAAGTTAGGTCACTTGCATATAAACCTTTGATGTTTTGGCTTCAAAGACACCGTGCGGCGTCTCCGCCGATCGCGAACCGACAAAAAGTTTCAGGGGATATTTGTGTAAACGATATCAATTTATTTAAGCGTTTCCTCTGATCGGAATTTTCGGAAAACGCGGAGTAGATTTTTTTATGATTTAAATGATTATTACAATAATATAAGCAATGTTGATAATGTTTGTTTATGGTCACCAAAGTCACTGTAAATAAAAGTTAAATTTTTGTCTTTATTACCAATTAATAGTTATCACTAGAACTACAAATCGGGGTAGATATCTACCCTGGGTAAATTTTGATAAGTAGATAATAATAAGTAAAATCGTAACTTTACTTAAAAAAATATCTGTTAAATTTATCTTTCTTTCATTTTCGATGAAAGAAACAAAAATATATTCTTGAAAACCAATAATTTATGGATATTTATTTTATTTTTTCCATTGATCGGATTCTAAGGTCCCAAATAAATAAACTTTTTTAGCAAAACATCATGATGGTATATTTTTTCTTAAAGCCATATGTGTCCTCTTTGAAATCCCGTTGTTGCTCTTCAACATTCTCTTGGGCATAAAAAAAAAACAAAAAATTCGAGTACTCAGTCAGATTACTACTTTTAGAACGATTTTAAGAGCAAAAATCCCGTGGGGATGAATAAATAAATATTTATCTATCTATCTATTGTATAATGTAAAGCGAAATCGAAATTTATTATAAACATCTAAAAAGCTCGACCAGACTTTCACGGATAATTAATGGGTCACTAGCAAAATGTGCAGATATACACAACAATTGTTATTTGTGTATTAGGAGTGCAAAATGCAATATTGCAGCTGTTTTTTATCTTGAGATAGTCCACGAAGGGCGATGGCCTAAATACCAACGTACTGTGGGTGTCTTAAATGTGGTAAGATGAAGTCTATTGACACGAGACTCTTAATATTTGGGGATTTGGAGAAGAAGGCACAACTTCTGGTAGTAGTAGGTTGAAGGAACTAACAAAGTGGGCAGTTCGGGACACTACGTGTCGCTCTATTGGAAGCTGTCAGGGGTGGAACTATACTGGCCAACTTCTTAAAGCAGAAGTCGTAAAAATATCTATAAAAAGCGACAGATCCCCTACAGCTCGCCGGTGAACCAGAGAAGAAAGCTTTCCTGTAAGCATGGAATCATTGATAGGATAAATAACCCTTCCCTGAATAAAATCAAGAATGCTAAGAGTTGTGGGAGACGCCATTCCCCAGACATGAGAACACTACTCCAAAGATGGTCTAATTATACATTAGAAGGTACATATAGGTAATTTTACTCTAGTTTTCAATAGAACAAATGTTAAAATTTTCTCTCTCTAGCAGGCTCACTTGGTAAACCTACAGATGGAATCGCATATGAATGAATGCGACTCCCTAAAAGGAGTTTGAAAAATCCTCATTTTTGAAATTAAAAGCACAAACTCTAATACAGTTCTGACATTGTTCTAGCTCTTTACCAAGCTTGACATTTAAAAGTTTAATATATTTTCAATACAAATACCAATAAAATAGTCTAATCTATATTTATATTAATATGGCCCTTTGGGCATCTAAAAAACAATAAATCGCCTTTTATTTTACTTTTAAAATTATCCACTGAACTAATATTATTACCAGACATATTCAACAACTTTTTAGGGACACGATATACCAAAGCACACGGTTACGGCAAAACGATTTCTGGCGCACTGCGTATCAGTCGGCTTCACACCATAGCGTGCTAAGAATATATTGGACAGGCGGGGATAAGACGGGTGCGTTTTAAGAGCCGCCACGAGTGACGCAACTTATATATTGTATATTCTTTAAACTGTGGTATCGATAAAGAGGTGCTTAAAATTAGTTCCAACACTTTTCGAGTTTTAATTCAAAAACCATCAAAATAAGCACAATAAGTATTTAAGCAATTTTCAAAGGTTTTTGAAGCTCTACAAAATAGATTATCAAAAGCCTCGATTATGGCGAATGAGCAAGAATTTTCATTTTGACAAAAAATATTTTTTATCCTTGAAAAACAGCAAGAATATTATAGATGCCTTACCATAACACTGGGCCTGGTACTGGTACTGGTGGTGTCTGGAGCCGAGCTCCAGGATGTAGCTGTGCCGAGGGGGCGAGAGGCTGATCTCGTCGTCGGAGAAGCCGGGCGCCCGCGCCCCCCATGTGCCTCCGTCGCCGCTGGTGCGCCCATCGAGCCCAGGGACGCTGAGAGCTTGGACGCTTCCACTAAAACAAAAAAATAATAGTATTAAAATTCATAAAATATTTCGATATTTGCCAGAGAAACATATAATTTAATGAAAAAGAACTATATTATAAATTATATTTTCTTATTGTACAGGGTTATTTATTTTATAGTAAACAGGGCTTTATTTTTGAACTTTCCTGTACTTTTTTAAAAAAACGAGTATAGCCATTTCGTGTATTTTTTTCTGTAGAATTCAATAATTTAATCAGAAAAACATTTGAAACAAAAACAAAAGAGTTACAGCACAAGTAACGTATTTTTTAAATGGAATACTCCGTATATTTTTATATCAATAGATAGAGATTTTCACGAGGACCTCGGTGATATAGAGGATGCTGGGTTTATTTTCTGCGGTTCTGCTTTAATTGTCTAAAAACTGCATGATACTATAAGGATAGTTTAACCTGAAAAAACCTGGCTGCCACAGGTCACAGGTGCTTATTTGTCAAAGTCAAGAATTTTAAAAATGCGTTTATTACTTTTTGGAGTAGTTTTATAATGAGGTTCTCATCAAAAGAACGGTTTCAAATTATAACTCTCTATTATAAATGTGGAGAAAACGCCAGGGAAACACAAAGAAGATATGTTGCAAATTTCCACCGAAATATATCAGTAAAAACGATTTTAAAACTGAAAGTTTTATTCGAAGAAACAAAAGTTACATATTAGAAAAAGGACTACAATGAGAAAAAGAAACCGGTATCGAGCTTCTCTAAGTTATTTTACTTTGTATCCCATGAAGTCAATTACTGACGCAGTTAGAGACTTGAGGTATGGCCCTGCAAGAAGAAGAGTAACCTATGAGACGGTTCAGAGAACACTGAAATATTTTAAGTATCTTCCATATCACGTTCTTCCAGTGCAAATTTTAATCGATGAACAAGATAACGATTCTACCCTGTTTTAAACGATTCTTTGGACGGATGGAGCCTACGTTCACTACATCGGGAATGTTTAATACGCACAGCGGGGCAAGACAAAATCCCAGGATCCCAGAGATTAAATACCAAGGGAGGTCTTCTTCCTTGGGGGAAAATAGAATTTTCTCAATATTCTTAAGAAAACGGGGTATCATTTTTAAAAGGATATTTTAGAAGAATTGCCTCTCGAAACGTATCGCAAGATAATTTGGCAACAAGACGAAGCGCCGCCCCATGCTGTTCGCCAAGTTGTGCAGTATCTCAATCGCCGATACAATCAGTGGATTGGACGTTATGGCACTATTAGATGGCCACCTAATAGTCCAGATAGTACAATTTTGGACACTTTTTTATAAGGTTATTTGAAGAATGTCGTTTACCAAAATGGGAACACAAACACGGAAGAAATGAGAGAAAAAGTTGTAAATGAAATTAATCGTCTTAACCAAGAATCTCAAATAATATCGGCGAGCTTAGAAAGGCTAAGGAGGGGTTATAGATCATGTTTCGAAAATAACGGGGGTCATATAGAACATTTAAATTATTAGTAATATTATAATATTTGTTATAAGTGTTCTTATTACCACCATATTTTACCTCGTATTGTATTTTAATTTTTTCCGTTTATTGTAATTTTGCTACTTGGTTTAGAAATAGATATATCATATCATTTTTAGCATATAATATATTTGAAGCCGTTCTTCTGATGAAAACCTCATTATACAACTACTCCAAAAAGTAATAAAAGTATTATTAAAATTCTTGACTTTGACAAATAAGTACCTGTGTGCCATAGGCGTGCGCAGGGTAAAGCTAGTGTGGGTGCCGAGATAATAATAATAATAATTATAATTAATAATAATAATAAAGTTAAAAACTGGCACTATTCCAATACGAAGGGGTATATTTCAGGGTGATTCATTAAGCCCATTGTGGTTCTGCCTTGCAATGAACCCACTCTCACGCCGTCTTAACTCAACTAAGTATGGCTTTAGCATTAGGAACAACAACAACGAATAAGGCTGAATCATCTGCTGTACATGGATGACCTTAAACTGATGGAAGCTACGAAAAATCAGCTCGAGCAAATGCTCAAAATCGTCGAGGAGTTCCCCGGAGATATAGGGATGCGGTTCGGACTTGACAAATGCCGCGTCCTAAACATAGTTAGAGGGAAGATACAACCGGGTGCATTTGAGATGCAAGACGGTCAGAACATCGCGGCAATGGAGGCCGAAGAGACCTATAAGTACCTGGGAATGAAACAGGCGCAAAGAATCGACCAGCGAACAATGAAGGACGAACTAACAAACGAGTTTATCAGAAGGGTAAGGAAGGTGTCGAAAACTAATCTAAATAGCAAAAATCTGTTTAAGGCGCTTAATACATACGCATGCTGCTCACTCACTAACTCATTTGAAATTGTGGAATGGAGTAAAACTGACATCGATAAGCTACAGAGAAAGATGAGAACACTCCTTACAAAGGCACACAAACATCACCCTCGTAGTGCAACTGAACGAACAACGCTTCCATTTTCTCTCTAGGAGGAAGAGGATTGGGGATATAGGTAAGCAATTCGACCAACAAATAATAAACTTACGTAATAATTTCCATAGACTGGCAGACTCTTCCCCGATACACCAAGCAATATGCAGAGCCGACGATTCAACACCGTTGCGACTGATGGATCGTGAAATGCGCCGACATCATCAAACAGACCAGGGAAGCTCCAGCCGGTTGGAGAAGCCTCTTCATGGACGTCACTTCAATGATCACCCAGGAAAATGTCGACAAGTTCGCGTCGAACTACTGGCTGACTTCGGGGAAGATGTTCCCAGAGACTGAAGGCTTCTTATTGGCTATACAGGACCAGGTTATGCCAAGGAAAACATCTAAAGCATATCGTTAGAGACCCGTCTATAGAGAACGATTATGCAGATATGGATGTAAACATCGGAACAATCCAGTTTATAACGGGGTTGCCAAGCATTTGCAGCAGAGTATAAGGAAAGACACGATTCAGCAGCCAAGATACTCCATCAACAATTGGGAGAAGCTAAAGCTTTTATAAACCGGGAAAAATTACCTTACTACAAATATACTCCTGAACCTACGGGAGAAATACAATGAAAAGATTGCCAAGAGAGAAACCTAGAAACACAAATAAGAGGACAGTGGGGAATGAATAACGTCCAAACGATCCCCATAATTTTATCAACAACTGGCATTATATCAAAGACTTTTTACAAAACATCAAGGACTAGGCCTCGGTGAACATCTGTATAAGGCTTGTAAAAGGCAGTGCTACTTGCGACCGCTCGGACAGTCGGACAACACGGAAAGGGTTCCCACAGAGCTCAATTCTTTTGATATCTAAAGATGTCTGGTATGAGTGAATGTTCCCCTTAGAGGGAGTGTAAAGCCGTGTGGATTGAAATCATAATAAAGTTAATAAAACTGAATAAGATACATTTCATACATTTCAATCTAAGGATTGTTATTTTTAAATCGAACTCTATCAAATAATATTTTTTATATTTTAAATACAGTAATCTTTTTCAGACTGGTGGGGGTGCCACGGCACCCATGGCACCCACTGTGTGCACGCCTATGTTGTGTGCCATACTGAATCATTTTCGAACCTGTAATAGGCAAGTTTCACCAATCAAATTAAGAACTCGGACTAATATTTTCTCTGTAAAGAGGTATGTGTTTTCACGTGGATTAAAACACTTTCTGTATTAAGAGTTTACTCGAAAAACGGTTTTTCTTAAGAATTAAGTAAAATTGAAATATAGGCTAATAAAATTGTCTTTTATCTAATTGAAAAAACGGAATTTTTTTTTCGTCTATGAAACGAGATTTTAACAATCAAATTGTGCATAAATAACATTGTCGATACATGTCATGTATGAAAGCCATGCATTCCTTTCGAAATATCTCGAAATGGTTTTTACGATATATTGTAATGCTTTTGTTGACCGTTTGGTTAATAATTACAATAGGTTTTTCCCTGATTGTGACATCTTTTCTGTTAATTTGATTTCGTTAAAAAGATTGTTAAGTGGAAGTATGTAGACCTGTCTTCCTTATATGGTTTAGCTAGTTTACTCTCTTTTTATTTGCCTTAATTTAGTTTAATTTAATTTAATTTGATTTGAATTTAATTTTGTTGTATTGTTTTCGTACCATTTAGAATATCTTATTCTATAGGGTACAGATTTGTAAATAAATAAAATAAACAAATAAAATATTTTTTAAAAACTAATGCAATATAAATTGAAGTATTACAAAATTAAAAAAACTTGGTTTCTTAAAAAAAAATGTAGGAAATGCTTCGAAAATAGGTTCAATTATTTAAGTAGATAAATAGCTGATCAAGTTTTATTTTTTTTATAGCTTAAAATAAAAAGGGACTATTTAACCCGATAACAGGTAAAGAGAGACTGAAGACGTCACAGGATTGAAGCGTGTTTTTGCTAGAATTTAACCAGGTATTTAGTTAGTATAAGTCGAATTTATTTACTTTACCCATTTTATAATATATCCAGAGTAACAAACTTCGAAAAAACTTACACATAACGAATTAATGACATATTTTACTAACAAGTATTCAATAAGCATTCACTTTAAGTATATACAATGCACTGATGTATGCGATTTAACACCTTTGTAAAATAAATAACGCCTTAATGATCTTCAGCACTTTAATTGCCGTAAATAAGTAAATATATCAAAATGGCAAAGAGGTCAATTAACGTACAAATTTTAATCTGTGAAGTTTAGGAAAATTGGCCTAATTTAAAGTAAATGCCGACATACCGGGTGTTAACGGAAATATTACATACAGCTGTTGTCCGTTGCTCTGGATCTGGATCTGAATGTTCAGAGGGTGGTAATATACCACTGCACCTAGACTTCAGCAGGTCCCTTGTGCTTCCTCTTGTAGGCGGGAGATTTACTGCGTCGTCCAACCTATTGATTTGAAATAGTCGAGGACGTCTTTATGTGGAATCTCCCTAATTTCGGCTAGTAATGGCCAGTTCGTGACCAGCATGGAGTTCCGTTCGAATATGAAGGCGGGACAAACCCAAAGAATGTGTTCCATGTGTCTCATTTTCTTGTTCACAGCCTCTACATAATTCTGTGTCCGTAAGACCCATTTTAATTAAATGTCCTCGTAGCCAGCAGTGGCCAATTAGAACACCCGTTAGTGTTTGGAGGTTCCTTCTGGACATCATAAGGCTTTTTTTCGCTACTGACTTGTCTTTGGATAGCTCAGCATTATTTTTGCGAAGTTGCAGTTCGTTGTATCATCCAATTTACCTTTAAACAGTCGATGGAAGTATTCTTTAATGATGTCTTTAATCGCTGCTGTTGTCAATCCAGTGGTGGAAACGGGACCAACTAGTTTCCGTCCCGCAGCCGCCCTGGCCAGTAAGTCAGCGGTACGATTACCTTTAGATATATCATGTCCCTTGATGCAGGTTAGGTTGACCACATTATTTAGAGAGATGTTAGTCAGGGCTAGATGACATCCTAGTACAAGTCCCGAAGTAATGCGTGGCCTCTTCAGGGCTAGTAATGCTTGCCTACTATCTGTATAAATACACATCGTATGGTTGGTGATGTTGCGGCTTTTAATTTCGTAAGCCGCTAAAGTTATGGCCGTCAGTTCGGATTGAAGCACGCTGGGTTCGGCGCCTATTGTCCATCCGATTTTCAGGTTTATGGTTGGTGAGTATATGACACAGCCTGTGCCCACCTTGGTCTTAGAGCCGTCAGTGTACATGCTAATGGTTCCTTTAGACTCGCCTTTTATTGGTATTGTCCCCTTTATGTTGATAGTGTAGGGTTTATTGAAAACGAACCTTCCTGCAACTGAGTCCGCTCTTGCCTGTAGAATTGGAAGTTCTTTTGTAACACCCCTCCGACCATGCGGAGGCGTGCTAGAGTCATCAAGGCCGCTTCCCTTACAAAGATATCAAAGGGGGTCCGTTGCTATAAAGATATCATTTTGGAATTTGTGATGTAAAACTAGATGATAAATATCCCTTTTGGCTTATCAATAATTTTAAATGAAACTCTGTATATTTTAATAAGCAAATTTATCAAAATTATTACAAATCTATTTTTACCACTAATTCCTGGCTTTTAAAAAAGTTCAGTAGATAATACATTCAACACTTGTTCAGTCTTTAAAACACAAAACACGATTAATCTACCTTCGACAGAAAAATATAAACTGAAACTGGAATCCAGTAAATATTTTCCCTATGTTGTTAATATTACCCAATATTTGCACCTTAGACAAGGTCACTGGTTTTTAAATAAATTTAACGAGATCTTCATTACAAAAAAATTAAATATTTATATAATATTTTATATTAATTTTTTAATATATAATAAAAATATTATGTCGATAGTGATAACAAGCGTATTACCCTTAAAACAGTAAAATGTACCTGTAAGGTGGCCACCACGACCTCCGGATCTAACACTCCAGATTTTTTCTTTGGCGAGTGTGGGAAATTCAAATTTATAAAGAAGTCATTTTAACCCGACAACAACCTAATCAAAAAATTGCAGAAATAAAACCATTACACATCAAGAATGCCTTAAAATCCGTTTGGAAAAAGATGTCATGAATGCATGGAAAACAACGCAGGGACTTTCAAACATTTGCTATGATTTCTGTTTTTTTTCCTTAATATGAATTTTTTACTTCGTTTCGAAGTTTTTTATAGTTTTTTAATGTTCTTTCTTGTGCCAACTATTTCTTTTACTACTTGTACAATAAAATATATTGTGTAATGTCTTTCCAGCTGCAATGTCAACACAGTTTTGTTTCTAGGATATTAGCTTTTGTTTCATAGCCTACTGTGGTCTTAAGTTATAAAGTTTAAATAAATCGTATAGAAAACCAATATCATCATGGTGTGTTATATTTTAGTATGTCATCTTTGTAGATTAAAATATACAGGGTGTTCCATTTAATAAAATGATGTTAAGTCCGATAACATTTTTTACCTGGCCTCGTATACTTATTTTAAAAAACTTAAAAATTATTATAAAAAGATCTTTGTATAAAACATTTTTCTGTATCTCCTTTAACCAAGAAAATAAAATTATTTTCATAATTAATTTTTTTACCAAAATATGAACGAATATTAAATTTTTTTATAAATGGTTATTATTTTTATTAATTTTTAAATGATTTATTGGATGGTTTTAGTGCTTGGATTAGGTCTAGAATTCCCGAAAAAAACGTAAAATAACTGGAACAAAAAAAAATAGCGAATGCAAACTAAACACGAACACCTGAAAAGCCAAAAATTTAAAATAAGCTCAGGTTTTCAGCTATTTACAAAACGATACAAAACTAAAACTAATATAAAAAGGGTTACCTACCGCTCAAACTGCTGTCAGCCAAAGGAAGGAGGGGGTGCGCGCTAATGCTGTTCCCGACTGCACTCGTGTGCATGTTGGAGGCGCTCGAGTGCGCACTCGAGTGCCTGAAAGAGTGAGACCTGGGCAAAGGAACGAGGAAAGTCAATACAATCTTTAAAATAGTCAATATATAGCTTATCAGTTTGCCTCATAATGCCAAAAAATGATCGCTATAAAGCTGAGAGTGAAACATGACAGACATTTACAATGTTTTTAATATGTGTTAAGTATATTGACATTTAATTATGTTTATGTTAGTTTCTGTTTTTCTTTAAATTTTGATAAAATTAAGAGACTTCTCTGGGTTGGATAAAATGATATATGTCTGTAAAAACATCGATTTCTAAAAACACCGCACTTATGTAAGACTTAATAATATTTAAGCCTTTAAAATTAAAATTATATATTTTGAAAAAAAACTACAAGTACAGTCGCTCAATTTTTAATAGTAATTTATTTTTTGTTATTGTTTAAGTTGTAGAATCATTAGTGAACAACTAAATAACATCCATTGAAAAAAAATACTATTGAAATAAAGCGTTGAAGAGCTACATTTTTTGGCTTGGCGTTAACTACGCAACAAAATGGCACATTTTGACAGCTATAAAAACATTTAAAACTAGTGGACATCGAATATTTTTAACCCTTTGAATAAGGAATCAGATTTTATAGGTTTGTACCAAAATTTTAAATAAATATAAGTAACCATTGTTTTTAATATATAGAGTGTCCGGAAAATATGAGAAAAAAATTTATGATGACTTCTGGCTTAGGTGGATATATGTCAACTTAGTGATTTTCCTGAAATTGCTTAAAATTGAGATAAAGCGTAGAGAGCGTCCAAAATTTTAAAAAATTCGGTTTTACGAAAATTTTCTGAAAACTTGCTTATTGATTCCAATGTTCTTTGGTGTATAGTCAAATATTATAAAATAATGTCTTTAGTGTCGGCTATAAAAAAGTGGAAGCTTATAAAAGTGATTATCATCGGTAAACATTCTCTCTACTCTCTCTACCAGCCAAACGAACCAATTTGAGGATATTACTAAGTTAACTTATATCAACCTATTCTGACGTCAGGAGATATCTTAAAATTTTGTACAAGTATTTTTTGGATAGCCTGTATATCGTAAATTTAAAGCATCTCAGATCTAGAATTGGGTTCCGATGATTCTTCATCGATTGCATAAGTATAATCGACGTCGGAACGTCGAAAAATACGTTTATTTAGCCAGATTTTCAAAAAGTACCCATTACACCACTCTACAAAACAAACCAGATATGTGATCTGTGATTTTCGATAAGTTTTTGCCTCCTAAACACAAATCCGTGGTCAAAATTTGACCATCAGGCCACAATTTTTATCTAACCGCAAAAAACACCAAAAATACGTAAAAAAACACACGTAAAAATAGAAAAACATACATTTATTAGGAAAAGACCATAAAAAATAAAAATCCACCCTCAGATTGATGTGTTAAGTGACTTTTTTTTATAACCTTATAGAAATCATTATTTTCTTAAAATTAAACGATCTGCGCCAAATTTGGGACACAGATTTTGTACATAAAGATCGCCGATCACGAATTTGGGGTCAAATCTTTGAAATTCAAATCAGTTTATTTTAGGAAAATAATGATTTCTTTGAGGTTCTAATAAAAAATTAACTTGACACATCAATTCTGAGGGTGGTCAATATCCATGGTCTTTGACTTACAAATGTATATTTGAAAAATATAAAACAAATTTTCTATATTTTTGCTGATGTTATTTCGAGTATTTGTGGTGTTTTAGACAAGTTTTTTATGGTAAGTAAATAAATGTGACCCGATGTCCAAATTACAACCATAGATTCGTGTCCAAAAATACACCAAAAACCATATATTACATCTCTGGGTTCATTTTTTTGTAGAGTAGTGTTACTTTTTATACACGGGGCACTGATAAGAGTGAATGATGCTTTAATGAATAGTATCTACGAGAAAAAATTAATCAAATTAAATCGTCTAAATTAAATAAATAAACAAAACTATTTTTTTTTAATACAAACCACCCAAATATAAAAACTATATTCTTTTTAGATCGAAGCAATTTTAAGTCATTTTCATTCTACATATAATTTCAAACCAAGGCCGTGTTGGTTATTCTATCGTCCACCGGCACTACCTCTTGACTTTTACGATATAAGAAAAAAAGAGATATAGAAACTGGTAAACATGCTACAATTGAGGCCAAGCACAGCCATATAATGGTGATAAATATAAGTGCTGTTACAGACAAACCTAGGTTGGATCTATGATTCCTAGCATTTCTAGTAGTAGAGGCTCTAGGATTTCCAAAATATTTTATCCAAAAAGTAAGATATGGAACCCACAGCAAGTAAATACCAGATGCTATTGGTCTCAAAGGGACAACTTTGGTAAAGAAAATTTCCCTTTTAAAATTTGCGACAAAAAGTTGTTTTTTTGGGTAGCCTTCCAGATAAAAAAGGGGTTTTCAAAAGCAAATCCTCTATTTGCATTTTGTTTTTCGTGGATTTGATTAAATTTTATCGTCAAATCCCAAAGTTAGCAAAAACATCTGTTTTTTAAAAACCATAGCAACTTGAATTATTTTTCTTCGACCATTTTCTTATGCGAAAAGAAGGTGGGTAAAATTCTGCCTTTTTTCGCCATCATATTCGTGAAAATGAAAGTTTTATTTGAGTCATATTATTATATTTATGATAAGTCCAAGTATCTTTATTTACATCTACAATGAATTGGTAAAAAATTCAGAATGGCAAGTAACAAAAAAAACCTTCAAATTTGCTATTTTTGTTGAATTTTTGTCATTTTACACGTTTTTTGATCTTTTATTTTAAAAAATTTCATGATGCGCTCAACGCACCAAAATAAATAAATGCCTATTTTATAAGCTTATTTTGTGTAATATAAAAGATAAAAAATTATGTTGATGCACAAAGCGCATCATATACAGTATGTCCACGGAAAAGGTGTTGAAGAGAAAAAACTTTTTTATTTTTGATTTTATCGAAAAAAGCTACTCCTGATAAAAAATTTTGCTACTTCTTAGAGTAAGATTGGGATAGAAACATTTAACATATTTTATACGCGGTGTTCAGAAAATTGAAAAAACTTAAAATGGTACAAGTGAAAAGTGCATTTATTTGAGAAGATATGGAAATAAGTTACTAGAAAAAGTTGTTTAAAATTAAAAGATAGTCTCTAATACCAATTTTCGAAAAAATCGGCCTACTTTTATTTATTTTGATTAAATTTATTTTAATATCAATTTAAATTTTTAATATTAATTTTATCAAATGTTTTGCTATTAAGTAAGCATTTAAAGCTGACGTTACTGCTTCTAATAAATTATAAAAGCGAAGTGTCAATAAAGCTTGTCACTATCAACGCCTACTAGTACAATAATGAGTTGCTAATTTGGAATTAGATAATTAATATTAAAATAATTTTTATCACAAATTAATAAAAGTAGGCCGATTTTTTTGAAAAGTGGTATTAGGAACTATCTTTTACTTTTGAACAACTTTTCCTAGTAACTTATTTCCATATCTTCTCAAATAAATGCACTTGACTCTTGAACCATTTAAAGTTTTTTCAATTTTCTGAACAACGCGTATAAAATTTGTTAAATGTTTTTATCGCAATCTTACTCTTAGAAGTAGCAATTTTTTTAAAGTAGCTTTTTTGATAAAATTAAAAATAAAGAAGTTTTTTACTATTTAACACCTTTTCCATGGACGTACTGGTGTGTCCACGGAAAAGGTGTTGAATAGGAAAAACTTCTTTATTTTTAATTTTATCAAAAAAAGCTACTCCTGATAAAAATGTTGCTACTTCTTAAAGTAAGATTGAGATAGAAACATTTAACATATTTTATACGCGGTGTTCAGAAAATTGAAAAAACTTAAAATAGTACAGGAGTAAAGTGCATTTATTTGCAAAGATATGAAAATAAGTTACTAGAAAAAGTTGTTCAAACGTAAAAGGTAGTCTCTAATACCAATTTTTGAAAAAATCGGCCCACTTTTATTTATTTGTGATTAAAATTTTATTATCAATTAACTAATTCCAAATTTTTGTACTAGTAGGCGTTGATAGTGACAAGCTTTATTGACACTTCGCTTTTATAATTCATTAGCTGCAGTATCGGCAGCTTTAAATGCTTACTTAACAGCAAAAATTTGATAATAAATTGATATTAAAAATTTAAAGTGATATTAAAATAAATTAATCACAAAAAATAAAAGTACACCGATTTTTTCGAAAATTGGTATTAAAAACTACCTTTAATTTTGAACAACTTTTTCCAGTAACTTATTTCCATATCTTTTCAAATAAATGCACTTTACTCCTGTACCATTTTAAGTTTTTTCAATTTTCTGAACACCGCGTATAAAATATGTTAAATGTTTCTATTCCAATCTTACTCTTAGAAGTAGCAAAACTTTTTATCAAGAGTAGCTTTTTTCGATAAAATCAAAAATAAAAAAGTTTTTTCTCTTCAACACCTTTTCCGTGGACATACTGTATATATTTTTTTAAATAAAAGTGTAAAATGACAAAAATTCAAGAAAAATAGCAAGTTTGAAGGTTTTTTTGTACTAGCCATTCTGATTTTTTTAGCAATTCCTTGTGGATATAAAAAAAGATACTTGGACTTATTATAAATATAATAGAATGGCCCAAATTAAATCTTAGAATTTCCACAAATATGTTGGGCGAAAAAAGGCCGAAATTTACCGTCCTCTTTTGGCATCGCTGGTCTATGATATACTTAACCTGTCATCTATAAATAGCTGTGCTTGGTATCAGTTGTAGCACAGGTATAGGTCCTAGAATATGACCCTTTAAATGTACTCACTGACCTGCTATTTGGGTAAATAAATATTCTATATAATGTTAAAAGGTCTTGTCGAATTAGGAGTAATAATGACAATACATGAAAATGACTCAAAATTGCTTCTAAAATGCCCTTCCTCCTTCCCTTGACTAGCAAATCTCGCAATTTAAGTTTTTGAAATGTCGCAAACAGCATTTTGGCAGAAAAAACTGTATGTATATTCAAAAGGCTAAAAACAAACATGCTCCACACGTCACAACGTACTACTGTCAATTTTTTACAAATGAATTTATGTTTTTTTTAGTTTTGGATGTTTGCGATCGATTATAAGCAATAAGCAGCATATTTTGCAGTTTTTTTGGAGGAGTAACAATATATTTACTTGTGTATCGCTAATGAGGAGTAGAGAATTGATAGTTGATAAAACAGTGATACTCAAATAAATATATTTGACTCATCTATAATCTTCTACTTTAAAAAGCTGGATGGGAATATTTTTTCTACTTTAATGCAATAATTTTTTAAACATTTTTTTAAATACCTTTACATGTGCAGGATCATCTAACGTGGACTGAACAGGGCCATATTTCTGGCTTTCCATACAGAATTAATGTAATTATATCGCACCTTCGCTCGAATAGTGTCATAACTCAAAAAAAGCAAAGTTTCGAGTACAGGGCGTTTAAAATTAGTTCACACTTTTTGTGTTTTTTTTTTAACCAACAAAATAAGCACAATAAGCTACTGAACAATTTTTAAAGGTTAAGCTCTACAAAATAGCGTATTAAGTATTTTCAAAATATAAAAAAAACATTTTTTTTTTGAGGTGTGATACTATAGGGATAAAAAATCGAAAAATTTACGAATTCTCAAAAGTTTCGACAACGCCGCTTTGACAAATTTTGATATATGGGGTTTTTTTAAGGCGCTGATCATAAAGCTTAAAAAAATTTAAATTGGAAATGTTTCATTTTTAATATATACATCATCAAACTTGAGGATCAAAATAACCCCATTTTCACTATATTCCTCCTTCTTTTTGCATAAAATTATTGATTTTAACACAATATTTTCTTAACACCTTTGAAAAACTTGTTTTTATATTTATTCTTCACATTTTTTCCATTAAGTTACGAAGTTCCACTTGCAAATGCCGCTGTCATGTTTCCTGAAAAAATCCTTGGTTGCGGCGTTTGAAAATGAAGCATTGCAATTAATTGGAAAATAGGTGTAAAATAAATATAAAACCAAGTTTTTAAAAGGTGTTTATAAAATATTGTGTGCCAATTTAGTGTAAAAATCAAGAATTGTGTGCAAAAAGAGAAAGGAATACTAAAAATGAGGTTAGCTGAGTTAAGGTTATTTTAGATATTCAAGTTTAATGATGGATACGTGTGTTACTTATTTATTGTTTTTTTTTTGAGTAATGACACTATTGAAAGTGAGGTGCAATATGCATTAATATATATTAAAGAAAGTAATAAACGCCAGACATTGATAGATTATCAACTTTTTGTGTTTTAATATTTAAGGTATTTATTTGTACCTTTTAAATTTTTTAATTAAATCGCCAATTTCTGATATAAATTAATTTATTTCTGTTGTTACTAAAAATAAATACGAAATCATTTTTATTAAAAGTATCAAAAAAAGAAACACTTAAAAATAAACCAATAAATACGATGTCTCATTAATTTTTAATTTAAGTGTTTTTCTCTTAGGGATCTTATTGAGAAGGAATGCACAAAATGGCTATTTTACACCTTTTTTTTTTAATATGAGAAAAGCTACAAATATCGCCTTGTTCAGTTTCCTTGGACAACCCTGTACAAAACGATCATTTTTAACTAAAATTAACAGGAACTTAAAATATCACCAAATTATGTTACGTGGTTAATTCGTGGGCTGTCCCAAGATAAAACGCGTTAAATATTGGTATTGGTATAAATACAGTTGTGGTATTTGGCGTAGAAAAAAAACCGTCTAGGGGGTCAAAATTGAGAAAATATATAAAATAACTAAATTAAAAAGTATACATTTTTGGCATGTATCATATTTTTGACAGGCGTTATATTTTTACTGATATGATTTTGACCGGCTGTCATTGTTAAGATGTGCCAAGTTTTTAACAAAGATGGGATTTTTGACAGAAGTCATCTTTTACAAACACCATTTTTGGCGTAAGGTGTCAAATTATTGGCAAGTTTCATATTTCTTGTCAACCAATGTAACTATTTTAATTTAATTTTTGATTCCATTTAAAAAAAAGTAGTTCTTATTAGAGATTCCACTTTCAAAAGTAGGCTTTCTGCTTTTGATCCCCTTTCGCTGTCAAGCTGTTGGGGACCTATTGCTATTTTATAGGTACCCTCACAGCTTCTCCTCTGAAGAATTAGCCAATATAATTATTCCCCTAGCAGCTCCCAACAGAGCAATATGAAGTAGCATGCATATGCATCCCTTAACAATCCATTTAGTGAAGCCCTCATCCGAATAATCTTGACCGTGAAACCTGCTACCCACAGATTTTATTTCTTTCCTTCCAAACCTTCATATCTTTAACTCCCTTGTTAATAAACTACCTCTTATTTTTCTTATGACACCCACTATAGAAGTGAAGAGCTTTAGGTCACTTGAGATAATACTTGAATTATGTTTAATTAGGATACCTATTATTAGAAAAACATTCATGCAACATACCTTTGGAACGTCTGCCTCTTCACATAGTTATCCCGTACAAATTCAACAATTTGCTTTTGAGTTTTTCCACTATACCTAAAACCAAACACCAAACAATTTGGTTAAACAATTTAGATACAAATACATCCTGTATGAAAAAAACCTCAGCAATGTGTAAATAAAATTAATTTGAATTAAGTTATTGCTAATTTATCGAGAATACTACCGACTGAATAGTGAGCATACTGGCAGCCAACTGTTTTATTAGGTCTAAAATTAAACCTTATATGTTTTGTCGATATTTAATCCCACCCTTTCCCCATGTAAGGGTATATAAGATTTCTCGAACCCTCATCCCCTTCTTACGTAAGATTCAATCTCGTTTTTCTGAATAATAAAAGGTTGTTAGAAAATGATCAGTTATACTAAAACTCACAGTTTGATAATTTAGATCTGGGGTCTCCAAACTTTCCAGCCTTAGGGCCATACTGATTACTCCAGTAAGTTCCGAGGGCCAAAACTCATATTATCATTGTTGCCGGTGGTAAGAAGTGAAATAGTCCACTGATGAAAAAAGTCCAAAAAGAACACAACGTTTAAAAAGGCTGCAAATCGG
Source organism: Listronotus oregonensis (assembly GCA_019359885.1). NCBI lineage: Eukaryota > Metazoa > Arthropoda > Insecta > Coleoptera > Curculionidae > Listronotus > Listronotus oregonensis. Next base: position 8,568 of record JAHBCN010001319.1, on the reverse strand, counting down.
ACTAAAGTCCGCAAAACGGCAACACTGCATATTATTAATGTTCCTGTCATTATCTGTAATTTCTAGATTAGTCGTAGAGTACGAGCCATGAGGAGTAACGTGACACGACATCTGGTGGACACAAGCGGAAATAGGTAGTACCTTCTATCGCTAACAGATGGCGCTAATAGCACGTACAGAATAATCTCGTTGGTTCGAGAAAGTTCTGGTGTCTTCCACTCACTTCTAGATGGCAGTAATTGGAATATATAAGAAGGCTAGTGGCGCAACCACAAGTCAGTTCCTATGACACTGTTGTTAAATAAAATATTGCATACCTCCTTAAAACGTGTTTGTGCGTGTTTAAGTTTAAGACATCTTTATAACAGTATTTTGATTTGAATTGTTGCTTTTGTGTGTGAATTAGTAGTATGGAAAAGAAGCGAAAAATTGATAGTGAATGCAGAAAATTCAAAGATCAGTGGAAGATTCAGTATTTCGTAATTGAGTCCAGTAACAAGGCGCTATGTTTGATTTGCAATGAAAGCATAGCCGTTCTCAAAGAATATAACATTAAACGTCATTATGAAACAAAACATTTTCAAAATTACTCAAAATATACAGGAACAGAAAAATTCGAAGCTATGCAGCGCGGATTGAAATCGCAGCAATCTTCATTTACAAAACTCAAAACTGAACAAGAGGCTGCAACTCGTGCCAACTTTCGTGTGGCTCTTGAAATTGCAAAACGTGGAAAACCATTCACCGATGGAGAAATGATCAAAGAATGCATAATTGCAGTAGCCGAAGAAATGTGCCCTGAAAAGGTAATTTATTAAAACGGGTCAGTATGTCAGCAAACACTGTGGCTCGAAGGGTAGAAAATATCGCTGAAAATATATCCTCTCAACTGTTCGACAAAAATGGACATTTTGAGGGGTTTTTCTTTGGCCTTGGATGAGTCAATGGATGTGTCAGATACTGCTCAGGTGTTGATTTATATTCAAGAGTAGATAAAAGCTATGAAGTGCACGAAGAACTTCTTGATATGTATAGTATTCATGGCACAACTACTGGTACAGATATTTTTAAAGGAGTTGAAATGGCCATTAATCAAAAGAACCTTCGATGGAAAAACTTGAAATGTATTACAACTGATGGAGGCAAAAACATGAGTGGGAAAGATAAAGGAGTGGTCGCTCTTGTGTCAAAGGCTGTAGAAAATGACGGTGGTTCAAAACCATTAGTCTTACATTGTATCATTCATCAACAGTCTTTGTGCGGAAAATGTTTGGATATGTCTGACGTTCTGAAACCAGTCATATCAACTGTTAATTTTATCAGATCTTTTGGGCTGAATCACCGACAATTCCGACAATTTATTGAAGAGATTGGAGAAACTGACTTACCTTATCATACTGCCGTACGCTGGCTTAGTTGTGGGAAAGTCCTTCAGCGCTTTTTGAACTTCGAGCAGTGATCGAAATTTTTTTGAATGAAAAGCATCGCCCTCTTACTGAATTACAAAACAACGCATGGCTGTGGAAGTTAGCATTCTATGTTGATTTGACAAAACATGTGAACGAACTGAATTTGGGATTGCAAGGAGAAAACCAGCATCTTCCTGATTTATACACTAATATCAAATCATTCCGGAAGAAATTGAGACTGTTTCAATCACAACTACGAAGTAAATGTTTTTCACATTTTAAAACATGTGAAATATTCAGCCACACTACTGAGACTGAGTTTCCTATCGATTTTGCAATCGAAACTTTGAGTGCTTTGAAGATAAATTTTGATACTCGTTTCTCGGACTTTGATGCCATTGCAATCAAATTAAGATTTTTCAGAATCCTTTTGATACTGACATTGAAACCCTAGCCCCGGAACTTCAAATGGAAATATTGTCTCAATGCAGTGATATAATTAAGAACAAATTTCAAAACTCATCTTTGTTGGAATTTTATAAGAGTCTTCCACTGACACAATTTGATAATTTGCATAAATTTGCTCGTGGTCTGTTTTCTGTTTTTGGTACTACTTATTTGTGTGAGAAAACCTTCTCCAAAATGAAGTACACAAAAATGTTTACAGATCGAAATTAACTGATGAGCATCTTAAATCTCTTTTAATAATTGGTACAAGTAAAATTAGTCCACAACTACAAACTATTGTCAGTGGAAAATCTCAATTACATAAATCTCATTAGTATTTCATATGTCATTATGTTTGTTATAAGTTATGTGATTATTTAAAATGTATAAAATGTTAGTTGGATTCATTTAAATAATTTGTTAGTTATTATATACTGAAGTTAAATTTTCTGCATATTATACATGTCTTTACTCATTACAATTCTGTGTTTCTTTATCCAACTTATCACAAAAACAATAACAATAAGCCTACAAGAATGTTATGAGTTAGCGGAGTTAGCCCATGACCATATCAATGTAGATGTCATATTAATAATTATTCAACATAAAATTAGAATACTTCAGTAAACTAAATTTAATTTGCTATAAAAATTATTTGTTTTCTAAAGGAGTTTTCAAGTATGCTAGCTCTCCGCGGGCCGGACAAAATCTGTCCGCGGGCCGGATATGGCCCTCGGGCCGTAGTTTGGAGACCCCTGATTTAGATTATACTTTCATTTCAAATATATTCTATCTTTATATTGCTATTATACAACTATCTAGTATTTGGGATATAATTCTTATAATCAAAAGTTTTTAAATAATCCTAAAGTGAGCATATATCAGTTAAATAATCTATTAAACAAATAATACTTTTAAATTAATCTTTAATTTCAATCTTTCCCACGATTTTTTCTACGACACTAAAAAATCAGTAAAGAACACGTTTAACAAAAATTTTAGGTTATCTACGGCTAGTCATGCTGGCTGTCAGCACTTAGTCTAGGATCAAAGCTATATGTCTTACCTAAACGAACTACCTCGAGACAAGACTCTTGTTTTATGTCTTGATACATTTTTAACTGACGAACATCTAAAGAAACCGTGATTTTCTACACACTTTTTCCAAAAGTTTTTACATTCATTTCTTCCTTCAAAAAGAATTCTACAGTGTCTTTGTAATATCCCTAAAAAAAATAAAACTTTTTAATAATAATTATTAAAAACCTATTTAAATATATTATTGGCAAGATTGTCATCATTTTACAAATAACACAAATTTTTTGCAGTTAAAAACACACTAATACATGTTTTACAAAAATAATTTTAACTAAAAATAATTTAAATAAAACTATAAAATATATCAAAGACATCTAAGCCATAAAAAAGAGTTATACATCGTTCCCATAAAAACTGTCTGACAACAATATAAACAAGTTCTGTGCAGTTTGCTTTGCTTTGATTTGTCAGTTTTTTCCGTTGCTAGACAGAGCTTTCCAGGGCTTTATCGCTGAAAAATCTAGGTGTCGGTCTCGAAGCACCCAGAATTTCCGAATTTTTCCCAAACTTTTAACATGTTTTTATATCTAAGAAAGGCACAATTAACGATCATCAAACCAAGAACTTTTACTGGTACAGCATAGAAAGACATCCTTAAGCACGACACAAAACGTAAAAACTATTGAAATCTAGGCATCAACCGCTCACAGCGTTAGCCCCAGAAGAAGGACCCCATTAGATGCTCGTGAGTCTCTCCTTGATCCCTAAGGGTTAAAATCAATTGAAACGGCACCAACGGTGGATAATACAACATCGTATTTATATGCTTAGAAGTCTCTGACGACACATATGACAGGCAAAAAAATATTTAAAAAATTCAACAGCGAGAGATTTTAACTTGTAATAAATTAAATAAATTTAAAATGAGTTATTTTTTTCAAAAACCCGTTGATTAGTATTTTCAGTCGTCTTTTATGAAAGACATATTTATAATGTTTTTTCTAAATTTTAAATATGACGTTTCGTTTTTTAAGGAGTATTTTTAGGGCGCATATCAAGTTATCCATAACTACCCAACTTTAAAATCTTTCTCCCTTGTTGTTTGTAATATAATAAATTACGAAATTTTACTTAAGAACTAACCATATTTTTTCACATTGATGTTTCTACATTAGAAGCTAATAATTTGGGGTAAGAAGCTTTCGCAGCTTACAAAACGATTCTGTATGTCCAAATACCAATAAAAAATTCTTTATAACACAAACTTATATTTGAAAGTCACACACATAAAATGTCATTCGAACAAAAAAGAGCCTGTAAAATTTTTTGATAGCCCAAATTTGACAGCTGTCATTCGTTACGACCCTTTAGAATGCCAACATCAATTCATTTCACAGGACCTTTTTGGTTTGTAGTGACATTTTTTAGTTATCAAGTGGACTTTTAAAATATAAGAAGTTTTAATCTTTTTTTTTAATTCTAGACATGCGGGTTGGATTGGCAAGGTCAAAACCCTTTACCTCAAATTTTAAGCATGTATTCAAGAAACATTATCAATGTTTGGTATTAACACCTCGCGAACAACACGAAAAAAATTAAAATTGGGCCCTTTGTTTAACTTAACATACGCTTTTTACGTCTTATCTCAAATTTAGGACATACTGTATCATATAAAGAAAGAGTTCAGAATAAAAACTAAACAACAAATTAACAAACACATAAAAAAACATCAAAAGAAAAATAAAAATAATAATTACCCTTTTGCTACTTACATAACCTTCCGGGTGTAACTTAATTAAAAACCTTTTCCTTTTAAATGAAATTTTCCTAATTTTCGCCCACGAGAACGTGTTTATTTTGGTATAATTCTGAAACACTAAGATGCCCATATGGGCCACTGATAAGTTCAAGGGCACGTTTTCGTGGTCCTTTGCGGGATGCATTTTCATCCCGTACAGTTCGCATCTCCGCGCGGTTTCGAGGAGGTTTAGATCGGCTTCAGCTGGTGACTGACCCCTAAAATAATAAAATATACAAAATAAATACAGGGTGTTAATTAAGTATGTACTGGGTGTACAAATAAGAAAGGACGCCGGCTGTATCTCAAAAAATGTTTATCACACAGCGAGCGTTGGGAAAAATATTTTTGGTAAAAGTGGTCAAGAGAAATAGCTGGAAATTATTTTCACGTTTCTGAAATGGTCGCTAGGGAGCGTAACTACAATCTTGAATCTAAAAAAGTGATGTTTCTGTGAATTTTGCTATATTAACCTAACAAAAAATACCTGATCTTTAAAGTCGAGCATAATTTGAACCTTTTTTGTTCGATAATTTTTGCTGTATCTCTAAAAATAAAGTGGTGAAAGGTATTTAAAGGTTTCCGTAAAAAACACTTGTATCTTCAAAACGGCTAAGCCGATGTTAACAAGCTTAGACTAGTTGACAAGAGCTTTTCTTGGGCTATAAATGTTGTAATATATGAAGTTTTGTTAGTTTCACATGTCGCCGCTAGAGGGCTTTTTTCGATATTCCGACAGAAATGGTTAATTTTCTCAAAAAAATTAAATGCATTAAATGCCTTAACAAGCTCGTGAAAACTGTATCTCAATATCAAGTTCCTTACCTAAAATTTAGTCCAAAGAAAATTTTATACGTCAATATCTCAAAAACTATAAAAGCTACAAGAAATTTTATATTACATAAAGTATGTATTTTTACGGAACCTTTAATTAAGGTTATATATCTTTTCACTAAATGCAAAGTTTACGAGTTATAATCAATAAATCAAATTTTCAGGATTTTTTAAGGTATACCCTGAAATTCGATTTTTTATTATAACTTGTAAAAGTATTGCATTTAGATGAAAGATCATATAACCTAAATTAAAGGTTCCGTAAAAATACATAATTTATGTCATATAAAATTTCTTGTTTTATGTTTTGAGATATTGACATACAAAATTTTCTTCGGTCTAAATTTTAGGTAAGGAACAAGATATCAAGAAATGGTTTTCGCGAGCTTGTTTAAGCATCATTTAGCTACTTTTTTATATAAGAAAATAATATCAATGCATTTAATTTTTTTGAGAAAATTACCATTTCTGTCGGAATGTTCCTCCACCACTTTATTTTTAGAGATACAGCAAAAATTGTCAAACAAAAAAGATTCAAATTATGTTCGACTTTAAAGATCAGGTATTTTTTTGTTAGGTTAATATAGCAAAATTCACGGAAAAATCACTTTTTTAGATTCAAGATTGCAGTTACGCCCCTTAGCTGCCATTTCAGAAACTTGAAAATAATTTCCAGCTATTTCTCTTGACCACTTTTACTAAAAATATTTTTCCCCAATGCTGTGCAATAAAAATTTTCTGAGATACAGCCGGCGTCCTTCTTTATTTGGACACCCGGTACAATAAATTTAACAGACTATTCTTTGGTTAATTTTAAGACAAAAAGTTTGTGTAAACATGGGTCCGCAAATTCTTCGTTTTTAAGATACAAGTTATTTTACGCAGCCGTCAGATGTCGTTTTCATCGTGCACTGTGCCAATAAGGCGATACTCTTGTCTACGACTGTCGCGAGTGAACTATGGTACATTTCACAATAATTTGTTGATTTCTTGACCGCAATAAAATTTAAATTACAACCCTCAGTGAAAAACCCAACCATAAATAGGTTGCCTGACAAATATCTATTGTGTAGACACCGCACCTTTTGAAAAGGCACAGGTCCTGATTTCCTACTAATGTTAATAGTTTAGGTTAGCTATTTTGGATGCTCAAAACACACACGAAAATACCTTGACAAACTTCAAACGACTGATGAACTAAGACGAAAAACTCTGCTTTATATTCAACACCTGCAATTTGCCTATAACCTACATAATATACCAAAAAGTAGGTACAATAATAAATAAAGAAAATTTTAAGTCCGGACCTACATGCGGGTACCAAAGTATATTGAGTTTTACGACTAACAGTAGCAGGTAAAACGAGAAATCAACGAATTATTGTGGAACGTATTGCACCTTAAAGTTTTCGAAAGGTTATTTATCGCGTATTATATCGATTAGATGGCATATTGAGTATTATTGTTCCAAGATGGCTATTTTTTGCACTTTCTAGGCCTATATTCTAGTCAATATACCGCAGTCATTCTGTAAAATCCATTAACAATCAATATGCACTATTTAAAAAGGCATACTGGATACGATAGTCCCTTTTTTCTTCGATGGGCTCTTAATTTTTAAAATAAACATGGGACATTTGTAACGATTACTACTAGTACATACTTACGAGTGTTTTTTATGATTTTCCATAATTTTCTTTCCATTTCACGATCTTGCTGAGGAATAAATTTATAACTAGACAGGTAAGTATGGTCCGGGTAATCTTCCGGTACGAAGTCCCCGCATTCCGCTTGGACTATGTAGCTCGCCATCAGAGCTGCCGTGTTTTCGTTACACTGCATAATACCTAAAAAAGGGAGTAACGAGGGTTTACTTGAAAGTCTTAAACGAAAATATTTGTTAAACAATAGATTATTTATTAACAGGGTTGATAAAAATCATGATAAAAAAAAATCGATGATTTTAAAAAAAATTACCAGCTTTTACAAATATTATTATTTTAAATATTTCTAACTGCTTATATTTTGTTTTGTTAAGTAAAAAAATATTTTTAGGCAGGAATAATACAGATACAAATTTCGTTCGCGTAGTTTTCGCAAGTTTGCGCCTTTGTCCGAACTTGTATTAACGTAAAAATTTCGTCCGCGCAGTATTGCAAGTTTGCCGCTTTGTCGAAACTTGTAAAAAATGCAGAAAACGCCTTGCTATATAAACGATACGCACTAATTTTAGTTATCAGTAATATTTTTTCTTTAGGGGTTCTATCTCTCTATCTTATTGTTAGTATGGTGAGTTCCCTCGCTGGGGCCCTGAGCACTGAGGCCTAAGCCCTTTATGCTCTACACCAACCCTTAATCATACACAGGTTCCGTAACCCTGTACTGTCCCCTATGTATGCATTCCTTTTACACACTGATATGGCGCTGTCATTTTGCTTACTAGAGCCCCAATTTCCTCACTAGTGATGCGAGTCCTGTTAGTGATAGGAATCTTATGTCATTTAGGTCCAGCCATGCCGTTCCTAGACATTTCCCTCTGATATGCCCTAGTGCTGGGCAATCTCTAAGTATATGTATAGAGTCCTTTCTTCCCTCTCCACACCATCTACATGTACTTGTCTCACTTTTTCCTATCTTGTTGAGATAGTATCTGTTTTCACAATGACCTGTTAGTAAGCCTGTCAGGTTTCTCATTTGCACCCTATTGAAGTCCTTTATGCTCATCGGTAGATCCTTCCATAGGTCTTCCCCAATAATAGCCTTTGATTGTCTGGCTTTTGTCTTTTTCCAGTTCTCATCGAACCGTTTTCTATCCATGTTGCTATCTCTGTCATATCTGTGTTATAGAGATTCTCACGGTATATCAGGTCCATTGTCCCAGCTCCCAAATTGGCGAGTTTGTCAGCCATTTCATTCCCCGGGATCCCTTGGCCAGGGACCCATTGAGGGTGACTTGGCGGTTTTTGTTAGTTCATTAATTGCTTCCCGACATCTATTCGTAAGTTCTGAGCTGTGCACTGTATTTGTTAGCGCCCCGATCGCT